>PVJH01019428.1:0-42840 GCA_004026705.1 Nesogale talazaci
TCAAGCACACGCATCCTTATGTTGCCATCATTATTTTCAAAGCATTTTATTTCTACTTGAGGCCTTGGTCTCAGCTCCTCATTTCTGCCCCCTCACCCCCTCTCATGAACCTTTAATAATTTACAAAGTATTATTCTTTTGGGCTGAGCCCCGGTGGCGTAAGTGGTTGTGTGTGGAACTGCAGCCCGCGGGCTTGGTGGTTCAAATCCAGCAGCGGCTGGGTAGCGCCCAGGACCACCAGAGGCAGTGATGCCCACAAAAAAAAAATATTATTATTTTTTCATGTCTTGCCCTGTCCAATGTCTCCCCTCACCCCTTTGTCTGTTGTCCATCCCCCTGAGAGGGGGTTAGAGTTGGTCATTGTGTTCTGTTCCCCCCACATTCCCCTCCCCCTCCTGGTAAAACTACTCTCAATACCTCCTGGTAAAACTACTCTCAATACCTCCTGGTAAAACTACTCTCAATATTGCTCCCGAGGAGTTTATGTGCCCTATATTCCCAGCTCTTATCTGTACTCATGTACATGCTTTGGTCTAGTCATATTTGTAAGGTAAAATTAGAGTCATGATAGTGGGGTGGGGGCATTAAAGAATCAGAAGAAAGTTGTATGTTGCATCAGTGCTAACTGTTCCGTCTTTTCCCCACGACTCTTCTGTAAGAGGATGCAATTGGTTACAGATTGACTTTAGGCCTCCACCTCAAACTTCCCCCATCATATACATTATGATATTTTGCTCTGGGTTTTTGATGCCTGATACCTGATCTCATCCACACCTTATGATCACATGGGCTGGTGCAGGGCAATTTTTTTATGCAGAACTCACTCCCCCTCCCCCCAATCTTTTTGTGGTAAAATTAGGTACCTTGGCTTATACTCAAGTATACAAGTATTATTAAGTCACTGAAATTATTTAATGTTTTCTCTTATGTTGAACATTTTGCAGTTCATGCTGCCATTACAGATAATTCTGCATTAACAGCTTTGTACATAAATTTTTATCTTCATTATTATTTATTTCCTGGGTATACCATGCTTAGAAGTGGAATTACAATTTCAAAGATGTGAAGTTTTTCTTTAAAAAGTAGCTACTTGAGTCAGAAAGATTGTAACAATGTAAACTTCTAAAATGTATTTTGGAGATTGTTAGGGTTTTCATTCATATATGCATACAGTTGTTCTAAGCAAGACATTTAAACATGTATGCTGTTAGTAGAGAGGTTTGCTCAGTAATATTCTTCTGAACCTTTTTAAAAAAAGTATAAGTTTTGTTCCTGTTACAAAAAAAGCTATTTTGAGATCAATAATAATAAAACTTAAGTGAACATAGTCCCAAATCTTTGAAGTTAGGCAATGAATGCTCATATGGATTACGTATTTATAGGATGACCAAAAATGCCTCAAAGATGAATTTGAAGCAGAGATCGCACTTCAGAAGGTTATCGCAAGCAATTTTTTGATGAAATTGATGCTATCGATAGATTATTTTAAAGGACATAGACTGATTGTGGGGGTTTGTGGCAGTCATATGCTTCTGTTAATTTTATGATGAAATGTAGGGGTGGAGTCTAGCCTGTTAATCTGGAGATAGCCATTGAGTAGCCAATGAGGCCTCTATGTGGGCATGGCTTTTTCCTGAGGCTTCTGGGAAATCTCGTGATATTTCCCCCGTGAAGATGAGAAGCTATCTTCTCCAGTTGTTGGGAGTTAGTCTCAGAGATGATGAATCACGGAAAAGACAAGATGGCAGCCTCAGAGAAGTTGGAGGAGCCGGCGTAGAGATCACACAGCTTTGCCCTGATCGAGGCAGATCTCTGAAGGTGGAGTGGCATGCTGTTGATGGACCCTAAGCCTTGGAAGCGAGGAGCCATGGGGAGACCTTTGCCAGGGCTGGGATTCTGCACCCACTGACCTGTGATTCCGTGAGTCGGAAGGAGACTTTATAGACTGATTTTGGGCATATGGGTTCATATCAGACTTATGACTTTGAACTGGACTGGGCTGGGATGCCTTCTCAGTGTCACATTCCATTTGTATATAAACCTTTTCCTTAATATCCATATGCGTGTCTATGAAATTTGTTCCTCTAGTCTACCCGGACTGACACAGGGTTTATTATCATGAAAGTTGCTTCAAGGAATTTGTTTCATCATGTGTTAGGCTGGGTTGATTTGAGAAACAAATCCAGGGGCACTCATATTTTACATGTAACAAGTTACTTTTAAGTATTAAAATAGTAGCTCATACACATTTAAAAATATATAAATATTGAATTAATAATCTGTAAATTAGAAAATCTGTAAAAGAGAGTTTTATATAAAAAAGCAATTGTATATTGAGAAAACATCCCAGTCCAGTCCAGATCAAGTCCATAAGTTTAACATTACCCCTTAAGTGCAAGTCTACTTGAAAAATCCTTCTTCAGATTCACACAGTCACATGCAGTGATGCACATTGCAGGCCAGTGGCTGTAAAGTCGCATGGATCCAATGGCTGTGGAATCATCTCAGTAGTGGCACACATCTCTACGTGGCTCCTCCAGTACTCTGAGTGTTGGTCTTCAACAGGAAAGTGAAGTAGTGAGAGGGGTTCATCCCAGGTTTCAGCAAGTCTCATGTGACTGGTCAACGGGAATTCATAGTAGAGAGAGAGGACATGTTCCTAGAATCCTTATTGGAAGGACACACCCACAAGGAGACATCATTAAGGTATGACCTCCATGCCTACACGTTTTTATCAAGTTGACATGAAATTGCATATCTATCACACATCACAACAATGCACTTTCACATTCATTGAGGTCAATAAGGGATGTACTATCAAAATTTTGTTATGAACCAATATTGTTTTGCACCAATATTGCACCAATATTGCTCCTTCAACCATGTACACATAAAAGTACATTGAAAAGGAGAATGAAATACTGAAAAATCTATTGTTTTGAGGTGGTTAGCATTAAATAGTCTATAATTATTTGAGAGATTGTTAGAGAGATGGAAACACTTCTTTCAGAAGTATATAGACCTAACGAGACTATATTGATAAGCCACAGTATCACATATTGATATTTTACTTATTAAATAAAGATTTCTATGGTTTCATAATAATTTCTGATTTACCCTGGTATTTGCAGCTGGAAAGTGCCAGATCAGACTTTAAGTGATCTAAAATGGTATATATAACAAAACATTTTCCATTTAAATATATATAGTGTGATCATATTAGTTGTTCATTATGCTATACAACCATTACCAGTGTTTCCCTATGTTTTCATCACTCTTAAAGAAGCTCGGTGTCCTCAAATGTGATGCCCTAAAACTCCTTTTTCATGTGCTAGAATCCAGGATTAAACTTTGGTCTGGGTGATTTTATTTTATGTATTTCATGGCAAAACTTCATTTTACGTACTTTGGACATGTTTTCAGGAGAAATCAGTCTCTGTAGGATATCATGAGTGGTAAAGTGGAGGAGCAGCGACAAGGGAACAATTGTGAGGCTGGCGCAGGATGAGGCAATGCTTTGTTCTGTTGTGCATGGGATACAGATGAGTTGGAACCAACTTGGTGTCACCTACCAATAACAATCTACTTTTCATTTAAGTTAAATAGTACCATACTGGTTATTTTATTACTCCTTCAACGCAGTGTAACATTTACAAGGTTAATTCTTTTGTCAATACAAATTGAATTCTAGATTTTCCCTTTAAGCCATCTCCTCAAATCAGAAATTCTCAAGTATTATGACTTAATTGCTGAGTAATATCCATTGTATATGTATACCATGTTTGTTTATTTACTCATCTGCTTATGGGTACTTGGTTCTTACTTTTTTTACTATCATGATTAGTAATGCAATGCACATCCCTGTTCATATGTCTGTTTCACAATACTTTTATGTTCCTAGACTCTATACCTAATAGTGGAACTATTGAATTATATATTGATTCTATGTTTCATTTTTTGAGCAACCATAAAACTCTTTGCTACCAGGCATTTATTATTGTACAATCCTAGCAATAATGGATGAGTCCCATAAAACCTCATCAACACATATTGATAGTCTCTTGGTAAACAGAAATTTTATTTTAGTGGTGATAGTCCCCTTTATCCAACTTGTACAATGCTTATTTTCTGAGGGAGCTGAATTTTTTAAGCATTGCCATCAATCACTTTCGTTCTATTTATTTCTGTCTCTTTTCTTCTGATTTCTGTAATCCATTGAAATAGTTCTTGTCAGTGGTCAGTGACCTCAACATGGCTAAATCTAAAACATTATGAGTTGCATCAGACTTATACTATCCTATAGCACAGAGTAGAACTCCTCCCTCAGGTTCCTGAGACTAGATCTTTATAGGGACAGAAAGTATCATATATCTCTCACAGAATGACAGATGGATTCAAATTTCTAATTTTGTGGTTAACAGCCCAGTGCAAAGCCAACTATGCTAACAAAGCACACCTATCTGAACAGTAATTTCTTTTTATTTTATTTTTATTGTAATAAATCATTTCATTGAGGGCTCTTAGAGCTCTTATAACAATCCATACATCAATTGTATCATGCACATTTGTACGTATGTTGCCATTGTCATTTCCAAAACATTTTCTTTCTACTTGAGTCCTTAGGTATCAGCTCCTCCTTTTCTCCCCTTTTCTGCCCACTCTCCCACCTTTGTGAAACCTTGATAATTTATAAATTATTTTAATTTCACATTTCACACCCATTTGCCACTGTCTCTCTTCACCCATGTTTCTGTTGTTCTCCCCTAGGAGGAGGGAGGGATTGTTGTATGTCGATTATAGTGATTGGTTCTCCCTTTTTCCCCCTTCTCCCGCCACCTTCCCTCTACCCTCTTTAATGGTGCTGAGGGGGTTGTCTGTCCTGCATTCTGCATGTTGTGAGCTCTAATCTATAACAGGGTACATGCTCTGGTCTAGCCAGATATGTAAGGTAGAATTGGGGTCATGATAGTGGGGGGTGGGGGAAGCATTAAAGAGCTACAGGAATGTTTTGTATTTCATCGGTGCTATACTGCATCCTGGCTGATTCATCCCTTCTTTGTGACCCTTCTGTGAAGGTGTGTCTAATTGTCTACATATAGGCTTTGGGTTTCCATGCCTACTTCCCTAGTTCACATTGACATGATTGTTTGATTTGCGTGATGCCTGATACCTGATTCCATAGACACCTTGTGATCACATAAGATGGTGTGCTTCTTCCTTGTGGACTTTGTTACTTCCCTGCTAGATGACTTCTTGTTTAACTTTAAGCCTTTAAGATCCCAGTTTCTATATCTTTTGTTAGCTGGGCACCATCAGCTTTCTTCACCACATTTGCTTATGCACCCATTCTGTCTTGAGCTATCATGTTGGGAAAGTGAATATCATACAATGCCAGGTCATTAGAACAAAGTGTTCTTGTGTTGAGGGAAGACTTGGGTAGAGGCCCAATGTCTGTCTGCTATCTTAATACTTAACCTTTAAATACATATGTGCATAGACATATACCTCTATCATTATATATTAATATATTTGCATATGTACATGCCTATGTGTATACTTCTGTCACTATCTTTTGCCTCCTAGGTCTTTCCTCTATTTTCTTTTACTTTCGTTCTGCCCTACTATCATGTTTGCCCTTAATTAAGCTCTCTGTACTTCCTTTAAGCTACATTGCCTGTGCTTGAACCCTAGCAGGCAATCTATGTTTTCCTTGCTATCAAATTTAGCTCTCTTGTTTTGATCCTTGTACCTGTGTTTGTTGGCTCTCCCTCCCTTTCCCTCGCCTTTTCCTCTCCCCATCCCCCCACCCCCGGAACCATTAGTTCCATTCACAGTAATTTATTTAAGGAAATTTCAGCATTATCGATTATTTCTCTCTCTTTTAAAAAGCCTCCATTTGACTCGACTATGATCCGTTTCCATGATTTTTTCAATCATATGTTCTTCTTTTTGGGTGCCATCAAGTGGGCTCTGACTCGTAGTCACTTCATATACAGCAGAACCAAACATTGTCCGTTTCTGCTCCACCCCCACATTCGATCTTATGTTTGAGTCTGTTGTTTCATTCACTATGTCAATGCGTCAGGTTGATGCTCTTGTTCACTTTCGCTACCCCTCTCCTTTCCCAAGCCCTCTTTCCTTCTTCAGGTGCTGAGCTCTCTGGACATGCTGAAAGTGTGTGAGAAGTTTCCTGCCCTTACCTCTAAGGAGCATTCTGGCTGTATTGCCTCTCAAGTGCATCCTAGCTATACTTCTTCTGAGACAGATTTGTTTCTTCTTTTGAAAATCCGTGTTAGTTTCAGTACTCTTTACCAGCACCATCATTCAGATGTATCATTTTTTACTTCAGCCTTCCTTATTCAATGTCAAAGTTTCACATGACTATGAGGCAACTGAACTTACCATGGCTTGGATCAGGCCCACCTTAATACACAGAGTACATTCACTACTTTTGAACATGTTAAATAAATCTTGTGCCAATACATTGTGCAAAATCATTCACCAAATTCAATGTGTCTTTTGAACTCTTGACTGCTACTTCCATGAGCATTGGTTGTGGATCCAACCAAGATGAATTCTGTCACAACTTCAACCTTTTAAAGTTTAACATGATATCAGTCCCTTTGTGAGGATATTGGTTTTCTTTACAGTAAGTTGTAATCCATAGTGAAGGCTGCCATCCATATCTCCATTATCATATACTTCAAGTTCTCTTCACCTTTCACTAGCATGGTTGTGTCCCATATATCAGTTTATTAATAAGGTTTTCTCCATTCCTGCCGTCACATTCTTCTTCATATAAGAAGCTTGTCTGATGATTTGTTCAGCACATAGATTGATTAAGTATGGTGAGAGGACCTAACCCTAGTGTATATATTTTCTGATTTTTAAATCATGTGGTATTCCCTTGTTCTATTCACACTTCTTCTTGATCCATGTAAAAATTACTTAAAAGCACAATGAAGTGTTCTGTTTTTCCTATTCTTTACAAGGCTTTTCATAGTTTGTTAGAATCCACACAACCAAATGCTTTGGTATAGTCAATAAAACACATCTAAAACACTTTGTAGTATTCTGTGCTTTCAGCCAAGATCCACCTAACATCATCAATGTTTTCCTCTCGTCCATATTCTCTTATAAATTCAGCCTGAACTTCTGGCTGCTCTCCATCAACACACTGCTGCAACTGTTGTTGGATCATCTTCAGCAAAAATTTACTTTCATGTAATATTAATGATATTGTTCTATGTTTTGAGGATCCTGTTGGTTTATTTTTATTTTTATTGGAAAGGATACAAATATGGATCTCTTTCACTCGGTTGGCCAAGTAGTCATCTTCCAAATTTCCTAGCATAGACTAATAGGTGCTTTCAGTGCTTCATCAGATTGATGAACTATTTCAATTGTTATTCCATGAAGTCTTCAATTCTTGGTTATGGGTAGTATTTTCAATACATCTTGAGCTTCAGTTCTTGCACATATACTTCTTTCTGAAATGGTGGAATGTTGACTATTTCATTTTGGTAAAATGTCTCGTATTCTTTCCATATTCTTTTGATGCTCCTTGCATTATTTAATATTTTTCCCAAATAATCTTTCAACATTGCAATTCAATGCCTAAATTTTCAGTTTTGCTCTTTCAGTTTAGGATATATAGATCATATGGGCTGTGTATTTTCAATCTTTTATTGAACCTACCTTCCTACATTGAATTCTGGTATGAGTCCCTTGGGTCAATGTATTAAGCATTATTATATTTTCTCTCTTTTTAGTCATAGTTTGTAGTTTTGATTCTTAAATTAACATTGCCTATATACTCCTCTGTCAACTCTCACTTTGATGGTTTCACAGATAGTTTAAAAACCGGGCTGAGCCCTGGGGGTGTTGAGTGCGGGACTGCAGCCCACAGGCTTGGCGGGTCAAATCCAGCAGCGGCTCTCAGGAGTGGCACTGGGTGGCGCCCACGACCACCAGAGGGCAGTGAGGCCCACAAAAGAAAAGAAAAGAAAACAAAACCCAATGAGATTCAAAATGGAATTCTGGATTTTTTTCTCTTCAAGTCAGTCTGCATATTACTCATTGTCAACTGTATGAAGAGAATTTTCCCAAGCAGAAACGTGAGAGTCAACTTTTACCCTGATCTTTCACTCACCTATAGTATTCATCTCACTATAGTATTCAATACATTATAATATTCATTACATTGCTTTGATTTCACCTTTTTAACGTATCATCATCTCTTTGTTGCAATAGGCTCAAATAGAAGAGCAATTGTGACAATGAGTCAGGACAGGGCAGCATTTGGTTCGGCTGTACATTTGAGGTCTTTAGGAGTCCAAAGTGGTTCTAGGGCCCCTAGCAACAACAACAACAGCAACAACAACATTCTCTCGGTAGCTGACCTTTGTGGCCATCATCCTTGTGTAGGCAATAAACCTCTCTTACACACCAGGAGATCATATTGTGTTTGAGGTGACAATGAGGCCCTTTTTGTGGCTAAAGACCACAGACTTTTGTCTACAATTTAAAATATAACTCTTTTTCTTGAATCTAATCTATAGTTTGCTTCTGTTTAAACATATACATTAAAATTTTCCCCTACTTATTACTTACTAATCATTGATCTTTGAGAGAAAGGGGCCCAAAATCTATATATTCACATGTGTGATGTATTCATATATACGATATGTTCATATATCCTATATCTCCATAATTCATGAGGAAACATTTATTACGTCTTTCATAGAAAAAAGAGAAATAGTCCAGGTGAAGGGGACCATCAGCATGATGCCATAAACCAGTATTTCCAAGGATTCAAAGGAATGCAGTCACTTAAATAGGACAAGGAGAAAAGTTTACAAGCTTGGTTTAGGGCCACCATGTTTTGTTGTTAAGAGTAGGGCTTGTATTTTTCATCTGATGGGTAACAGGATGTCATTAAAGAGATTTAAGAAGACTAATAAAATTAATTTGGAGGTGATATAATGTAGAATGTAGATATTTTAGAGAAAAAAATTTTTAAAAAATTTTATTGGGGGCTCTTACAGCTACTACAATATTCAGTACATCATTTGTATCAGGCACATTTGCACACGTTTCCACATACATTTCCCAACATTTTCCACTTAAGCCCTTGGTACAAGCCCCTCTTTAAAAAACTAAAACAAACAAACAAAAAATCTCCCCTTTCCCCTCCCCCCTTTTTTAATGAATCATTTTATTGGGGGGCCCCTATAACTCCCATCACAATCCCTAACAACATCAGTTGTGTGCAAGCCACTTTTGCACACCCATTGCCATTATCACTCTCAAAACATTCTCCCTCCCTCCAGGCCCCCATTATCAGCTCCCTATATTACCCTTCCTCCCTCCTTCCCCTTGAACCCTTAGTAATTTACAAATTATTTTTTCATCCTGTACACTGTACAATGTGTCCCAAAACTCACTTCTCTGTTGTCCCTGCCCCAGAGAGGAGGCTACGTGTAGATCCCTGATGTTGGTTCTCCCTTTCTATTCCTCCATACCTCCACCCCCCTGGTATTACCACTCCTATTACTAGTCTTGATGGATCATCTATCCTAAGTTTCCTATATTTCCAACTTCACTGTACACCTCCTGGTCTAGCTGGATTTATGTGGTAGAATTGGAGTCATGATAGTAGGTGGGAGGCAGCATGGGAACTAGAGGAAGGTTGCATATTTCATAGCTCCTACGCTGTATCTTAACTGACTCATCTCCTCCTTGAAACCCCTCTGCAAAAGGATGTCACCTCACCTATTGATGGGCTTTGGGTCCCCAATCTGTACTCCCCCTCATTAATAATAATATAATTTTAGCTCATTGATGCCTGACACCGGATCCCTTCACCACCTTATGATCACACAGGCTGGTGTGCTTCCTCCGTGTGGACTTTATTGCTTCTGAGCTGAATGGCCGCTTGTTTACTCAAGCCTTTAAGTCCCCAGACGCTATATCTTTTGGTAGCCGGGCACCATCAGCTTTCTTCACCACATTTGCTTATGCACACATTTGTCCTCAGGGATTATATCAGGAAAGTGAGCATGCAAAGTTGTGCTTTTGAGTTCTTGAAGCCTGATATCTCATCCCTTTGACACCTCATGATTCCATATGCTAGTGTGCTTCTTCCATGTGGGCTTTGTTGCTTCTGAGCTAGATGGCTGCTTGTTTACTTTCAAGCCTTTAAGTCCCTAGATGCTCCATCTTTTGATAGCCGGGCACCATCAGCTTCTTCACCACCTTTGCTTATGCAAACATTTGTCTTCAGTGATCATGTTGGAAAGGTGAGCATCTTGGAATGCCAATTTAATAGAACAAAGTGTTCTTGAACAAAGAAGATATTTGAGTGGAGGTCCAATGCCCATCTGTTGTCCTACTACTAACCCTATAAGTATACACATTAATGTCTTTCCCCATTCTCACTTATAAATATATGCCCCTATGTACATACCTATATTTGAACCTCTATAAATGTTCATTAACCCCCAGTTCCTTCCTCTATTTCCATTTGCTTCCCTCTTGTCCCACTATCATGCTCACTCTCCATTTGGGTTTCAGTATTTTTTCTCTGTTATATTAGTCTTAATCCCTATTGGCCTTCTCTCACCCACCTTGTCCCTGCATTTATATCAATTGTTATTCCCTTTTTCTTGGGCTGGTCGACATCACCGCCTTTCCCCCTCTTCCCCTCTTAAATGTCCCCTACCCTGGAGCCATCAGACTTGTCATTTTTGCCTTCAACCTCTTTGTCCAGTCTATCTTGTCTAGATAGACCTGTAGAGGTAGCAATATGTACAAGAAAGGTCTCCTAAAATGGAGCAACTTAAGCAAATAAAACAATGATAACAACAGCAAGAAACCCCCTCAATGTACTATTCAATATGTAACAGAATAATAAAAATAATTGCAATATAAGAACCTGTATAAAGCACTAAGTGCAAAGCACTAAGAGTGTGCAACAGAGTGTAGAGTCACAGATGGAGTGACAAGGATATACTTTGGGGCCAGGGTATTGGCAACCCATCTGACTCAACCAGGGGTCACTCTAGGAGGTCAACAACAGACCTTGAACTTCAGAGAAAATTTTATTAGGCCTTTAAAATAGAATAACTTGGGGCAGAAAATCTCTCTAATTTCTCATCACGTATCTAAAATATGTCCTTCCATTTACTGTTATTCAATTTTATTTTCTCCATTGACTTGCCTAAAAATTCAGGGGTGTGTGTTGGTTGCAGTGATAATATATATGTGTATACCTCTATGTGTGTATACCTCCGTTAACTTGTCAGAGCTATTTAAAGTCAAGTTTGTGCCACTTTGCATGTCATACTTCCTACTTCACATTCTCTGCCTATCACTTCACACTGATACTTCAATGTTAGCACTTCCATTAAACATTCTGAAGTAGAAAACAGTTTTTAATTTTCTGATTGTATTTACGTCCTTCTGGGATTATTATCATGTATTTTAAAAGTCTAAGTTATAAATTAATAAATTGGCTGTTAAGAAAATTACAATTTAAAAGTAAAGGTTAGCATTTATTTTATAAAATAAATGTCTAACTGATAAATCAGTGACTTGTTTTTCAAGTCATTTTCATTTCATTTTAAATAATTAAATCACATTTTATATTAAAAACCACCTAATAGTTTTACTGTTACATTCTTTGCTTTCCTTCCAATATTTAAGATTTTTTTTCAGTCTGAAAGATATCCTTCCATGTTTTTTGTAAAGCAAATATGCCGACACTAAATTCTTCCATTTCTTTGAAATTTACTTATTTTCACCTTCTAAAGGATAACTTTCACTCCATATAGAATCTGGGTTAAAATGTTTTTTCATTTCTCTATTTAACACTGTTCAGATATCATTCTATTGTCTTCTAATTTATTTTTTAATGAGAACTCAACTGTTATTCATATAATTGATTCCCCATATGTAGTGCATATTTTCTCAGGCTGCTTTCAAGATTTTTTAAAATCTATGCTTATAAGCAGTTTGACTATGATGTGTGCCGTTTGAATATTTGTTTGTTTTTATTCTGCTTGTCATATAATGAAATTCTTACATCATTGAATTATTACTTTTCATCAACTTGGAAAATTATAAGACATTATTTAAGTTTTATTCTGCCCAATTTTTATTCTCTTTTCTTTTGGGGATTCCTATTGTATATGTACCCTTTGTTCATGATCCTCTGGATGTTTTTAGTTTTTCCCCATTTTATTTACTCTTTTGATCCCCTGAAAGTATGTTGCATTTTCTTCATTTTTTCTCTGTTGTTTTGAGCTGTCTAAAGATTCTATTTATACTGATACTTGTAATGTGCTGTTCAGTGTTCTTTTTTTTTCATTTCTGGAAATGTAACTATTGTTTCTATTATATCATACATATTATTATAAACAGAATAGAGAGCATTTGATCTCTGTTTACTCACAAAGGCCTTCTCTTTCTTTAATTTTTGTAATATTTTCATGTTTGAAACATGAGTATTCTGAAACAATAATCTGAATCTTCTGTGTCATTTTCTCTATGTTTTTTCATTTCATGTTTCTTTGTGTATCTTTTAATTATTTATTATACAGTAGATAATGTGAATCAAGAATTATAGATACCTTCAGTTCCACTTTCCTACTATTGAATAGACTATTTTGATCTAGTATGCAGTTTAATTTGGGGCTGATCACCTTGAACCTATATAGACATGATTATAGCTTTGTAAGCAGACATCCTTGGTAAACCTGGTGTTTCACAAACCCTTCTAACTCTTAGGCTTTTTAGAAGCCTAGGTAAGCATTTCTGAAATCTTGTGTATACCAAGAAAGGCATGTGATTATGCTATTTGAAACTGGTCATTATTTCATGAATATTGCACTCTTAGAATATTCTAGCATAAATGTACTGATTTATCCAGATGTTTAATGCGAGCAATGCAATTTATGTCATGAAAATCAACGACCCCCTCCTTCACTGCAGATTACATCTCTATGCAAATCACCCCCCACACCAATTTTCACAATTGTACTATCAAGAAACATTGGGAAAATAATGAAATCGCATAGGATTTCACTTTACTTGTACTAACAATCGATACCCATTGAAACTGCAGTCATGTAATCAAACCACAGAATACATCAGCAAATGAGTTAGAAACGATTTCTTTAAAAGATTAAAAACAAAGATGTAACTTTGAGGACTGAGGTGTGTGTGTAAAAAGTGATACATTTGAATTATGATGTTTGTAAAGAATATTAAATTTATATTGACTGTTTGAAGAATGATCAGATAATTCTTGGAAGAATTACTATTGAATGTTCTTTAGAAGTCAGTGTGCCAAGATTTGGAGTCATATATTTAGAGTATGATATTAGGAGCTTGTGATGGGTCGGTTTGTTATGCCAACATGGCCACAGAAGATTGGTGGGTCTGTTGTGACGGCACGGCCAATGAACACACGGGATGAATTGAAGGGCAGAGATAGGAAGGGCTCAGTGAGTCCCACCCTCTCTCTTGCTTCTGGGTCTTTGGACCAGAGAGCTGCCTTGTTCGTCCTGTGCCTGGACCTCCAAGCAACACTACCCAGGGGACACCTAATCGTGGACTGTGTTGCTGTGAGTTGAGGTTCCTCCAAGCCCTGCTTCACTACGCTCCTGGGATATACATCTCTTGAGCTGGGGACTGTTGGACTCTGTCATCTGGCTGACTGTTGGTGACCTGCTCTGCTGTTTGCTGCCTGTAACCAGATAGCCTGGAGTGCTCTACAGAGGACTACTCAGCAGTCCTCAAGACTTGAAGGACTGCCAGTCTTCTAGCTGCCTCATGCAACTGAGTTGCACCGAGCAATCTGTACTGCTTTATAGATAGTTAACTGTTTCTTTCTTATCTTATATACCTTTCTCTATATATAAATATTTAAAAAGAATACTAGTATCCTGATTTTTATTTCTCTAAGAGAACTCTGCCTGACACAGAGCTGTCCATCTCTTGCAAAGGAAATCATCTTAGATAAAGGAGAGGGTCAACCAAAAAGAGAAAGACTCTGAACAAGTTGGAGTTGTTTTCTGTTCTTCTGAGAGGAATATTATGATAACACTCATTTTAGAAACATGACTTTAGAGCCTAACTTGTTTTTTCAAATGGAAATTACAAAGCTAGTTGAATTTTGTGAGCAACTGGCACATGTGATTAAATAAATAACAAAAAATTGAAAATACAGTTGCTTCTCTTTTATCAAATACCTTCTTTTCCTGCATATTTTGTATCAAAGTAGCAAAAAATCACTATTCAATCATAAAAACTATAAATGACATACATCTGGCAGTAATGGACAAGCGACAGGTGGTAGTAACATTGAACATGATGGTTAATGCCATGTGTCAATTTAGATGGGCCATGATTCTCAGTGAATTAGCAATCCTGTAGTGATGTCATTTGGAAAATATATAATGACGTAGTCATCTCTATTTTGTAATCTAATGTTGTGTTCCCATATTTTCAGATAATGCTCAACTTTGTATAACCACCCGGTCATTAGAATTTGTGATCTGTAGGTTGGTGTATTTTTGTATGTTAAACCAACCTTGCATGCCTGGAACAGAGTATATAATGTTTTGTTATATGCTGCTGGATGTAGTTCACTAATATTTTAAGAATTTTTCATAAGAGACAATGATTTGTTTTTCTTTTCTTATATCTTTGTCTAGTTTGGGTGTGAAAATATTTCTGAATTAAAGAATGAATTGAGAAGTGCTTCCTATCTATTATCTAAAAGAATTTGTGATGAACAAATAGTACTCTTTATTATTGTTTTGTAAAATTCATGTTATAAAAGCAATATACATGTTAACTTTCCTCTGTATAGAATTATAAAATAGCAATGCAATCTTCTTTTCAGTTCTAAGTATAATTACATTCTGTATTTTTTTTAAATGTAGAGTAAAAATAAGACATTGTCTAGTATTTATAGAGTTGCTTATGGTATGTACATTTATAATTTGCTCTTTCTGAAATATTTTGAGTAATGCTCTGTCTCATATTCCTGATTTTATTGATGTTCCTCATATTTCTCTTCTCTCTTTTTCTCAATTTAGCTAAAATCTTAATATCTTTTCAAATATCCAGTTTTGGGTGATTCATTTATCTGTATTTTCTAATATGTATTTTATTTCTGTGAATTGTCTCTCAATTTGTCTTACTATGATGACTTGTGTGTTGCTATGATTCTGAAGGAGTGCCACTGCTACTCCACTTCAAATGCCAGCAGTGTTGCCCAAAATAGACAGATTTCAATAGAGCTTTTAGGCCAATAGCAGACAGTGGGGATAAACCCTTCAGGGCATACATTGCATGGCACAAAATGAGAAGTACTTGAAAAAAATCAAATGACCAGAACATGCAATTTGCAAAGTATTAATCTTTTACTATTGGAAGTTGTCAATAATGAAATGGAATACATAAAGATTGATAACCTAGGCATTAGTGAGCTGAAAAGCATTGTATTGGCTATTTTGAATCAGAAAACCATGGTTAACTTTGCTGGGAATAACATAATCAAGAAGAATTGGGTTTTATTTATTATCAAAAGGACACTTCAAGGTCTATCTCGAAGTACACGACTGCTTGTGATAGAATTATATTTATATTCATTCAAGGAAATGCAATCAATACAATTATTATTCAAGCTTGTGGAAAACTATAGCTCAGAATGAAGGTATTGAAGAATTCTATTAATGTCTAGAATATAAAGTTGATCAGATGTGCAATCAAGATGCATTGATAATTATTGATAATTAGAATGCAAAATTGATAAAAGAGATGAAATATCAATAGTTGGAAAATGTTGTTGGGGCTGAGCCCCAGTGGTGTAAATGGTTGAGTGCAGGACTGCGGCCCACGGGCTTGGCAGTTCAAATCCAGCGGCGGTTCTCAGGAGGAGTGCTGGGTACCTCCCACAACCACCAGAGGGCAGTGATGCCCTCTCTCCCCCAAAAAGAAAATGTTGCTTTGATGATAGGAAATTAGAGGTCACATACTAGAATTTTGCAAGACCTCCAACTTGTTCATAGCAAACATAATTTTTTCAACAACACAAAGGCTTCATACATACTGACTTTTCAAGATAGAATAGAGAAAAACCTAATCAGCTACATCTGTGGGAAGAGACAACAGAGAAGCTCTAATATCAGCAGGTAGAACCAGTCTAGGGACTGACTATGGATTAAACCATTAATTTTTCATATGTGAGTATGTTAGTCTGGGTAGACTAGGGAAACAAATCTAGGATACTCTTTTGGGTAGAAGAAAAGGCTTTATATAAAAGTGTAATTGTATGTTAATAAAACATCCCAACCCAGTGCAGACTAAATTCATAAGTTTGGTATTAGCCCTTATGTCTGATACTAGTCTATAAATTCCTCTTCAGACTCATGCAACACATGCAATGATGCCTAGTGCAAGTCTGTGGGTGGAAAGTCTTGTGGATCCAATGGCATTGGAAGTATCAGCACTGGCATGGGTCTCCACTTGGGTCCTCAGCTTCTGGGCTCTGGCTGCCATAAGCATAGCTCAATGTGTCTTGCCAAGGGGAATATCTCACAGGGATTGAGGGAGTGTCCTGACTCCAGTGAGCTGTTTATCTCCTTAACACCTCCAAATGAGGTTGTCCAGCTACAACCTGGTTGACAGGCTAATTAGCCTCAAGTTGACAACAGATTATTTGACCACATTAAGTTCAAGACAAAGCTAAAGAAAACAAGTCCATGAGAGTCAGTAGATGACATTCAGTCTATACCATCTGAATTTGAGGAACATCTCAAGAACAGATTTGATGCATTGAATGCTAGTTACTGAATACCTAATGATCTGTGGAAGGATATCAAGAACATTCATTCATGCAAAAAGTCATTACAAAGACAGGTAAGAAAAGAAAAGATCAAAATGAGTGTCAGAAGATACTCTGAAACGTGCTCTTACTGAAAGAGTAGTCAATTTAAATGGAAGAAATGTTGAAGTCAAAGAGCTGAATAGAAAATTAAAAAGTAAAGCTCAAGAAGATGAAGTAAATATTATAATGAAGTATGCACACACCTAGAGTTAGGCAACCAAAAAGGTGGAACATTCTCAGCATATCTTTAACTTCAAGAACTGAAGAAAAATTTCAAGCCTCTAGGTAACATTATGATGAGTGGAGAAAAGTTTGAAGTTGTCAAGGATTTCATCTTGTTTGGATCCACAATCAATGCTCATGAAATGGCAGTCAAAAAAATTCAAAGAATATATTGCCAATCTGCTGCACAAATGCTTTTTAGGTTGAAAAGCAAGGTGGTTACTTTGAGAACTATGATGCACCTGACCCAAGCCAAGGTATTTTCAGTCTCCTGTATGCATGTGAAAGTTGGACATTGACTAAAGATTGAAAAAGAATACATTTGAATTATTGTGCTGACAAAGAGTATTGACTGTTTCATGGCCTTCCACGAGAGCAAGTCAACCTGTCTTAGAAGAAGTATAGCCAAAATGCTTCTAGAAGCAATAATAGCAAGACTTTGTCTCATGTACTTTCGACATGTTGTCAGGAGAGAACAAATAGTATTCTGAGAAGGACATCATGCTTGGTGAAATAGAAGGTTTGGGAAAAAGAGAAAGGCCTTACACAATGAACTAAAACTTAGGACGCAACAATGGACTTAAATATAAGAGAAACTGTGAAAATGGTGCAAGACAATGCAGTGATTTTTTCCATTACACATAGGGTTACTGCAATTAGGAACCAGCTAGACAGCACCTAAGAGGAACAATACAAAAATAACCATATTCTATTTTCACTCTAAATTTTATTATTTCCTTCTAGTTGTTGGTCTGCTTTGTCCCCTCTCCCCCTTTTGTAGTTAAGCTGGACATTTGAGTTATTGATTTCTGCTCTCTCTTTTATAAAACATATATGTTTAGAGCTATGAATTTCCCTCTAAACACTCTTTTGGGTGCAGTGATTACCAAATTTTGTTTTATTCATATTAAAGTGTATTCCAATTTTTTTGCCCACTGATTATTTTTTACTTTTTGGTTTAATTTTTACTTATTTATGTCTTTGCTAAAATTTTCATGTTGGAATTAGTAATATTATTTCATTGTATTCATAGAACCTAACTTATAAAATATAATCTTTTAAACTTTTGAAATATATAAAATGTTGTTTTATGGCCTAACATGTATTCTATCCTAAAGAATGTTCAATATATTCTTCATAAGAAAATGCACTCTGCTCTTGCTTGGTTGTGTAATCTGATTTATTATTTATTATCATCTTGTTTAAATCTTCTCTCTCTGTTCTTTGGCTTAACTGTCATGTTTTTTACCAAAACTGAAATATTGTAATGCCTGTCTATTCTTGAGTTACTGACTTTTCTTTTAAGTTTATTCAGGTTTTACTTCATCTATTTTGGGATTATTATATATATACATATATCATATATAATATAACACACATATAATTATGTATCTTCCCGCTATTTAAATTTTTAATGTCTATTTTATTGTTTTTTACTCATTCTGGATATCTATGCTTGTTGCTGGTATAGTATATTTTTCTATAATTTATTTCTAACTTGCGTTTTTTTGGGGGGCATCACTGCCTTCTGGTGGTCATGGGAGCTACCCAGCCTTGCTCCCAGAGAGCTGCTGCTGGATTTGAACTGCCAAGCCAATGGGCTGCCATCCCGCACTCAACCACTACGCCACCAGGGCTCAGCCCTCTAACTTGCTTTTATCTTTGAACTAACTCTCATTTCTTGTCATCATATATTTGTTATTTTTTTCCTTCAGACTAATAGCTTGTATCTTTTTATTGGATCATTTAATATTTTCACATGTATTATTATTTTGATCCAGTTGTGTTTATGCTTTCCAGTTTTTTTTCTAGAGGTTTTTTTTTTTACCTCTTCTGATGTACTGCTATTACATTAAATAAATTTATTTTTAGTGTTTTAATTTATTTAATATATATTTTAAGTTATTTTATTCATACTTGCTTTTGGCCACATTTAAAGAAAATTATACTTCTGATTTGTATTAAAACAATTCAATTGTAGAGAAATTTTATTTTTGTATAGCTCAATTATTTCCACTTTTTTGATACTACTTTAAATTCATAGTATGTATATATGTGGGACAAGCCCAAGAATTCATTTTTATACTACTATATATTTTTAATAAAGCTGAGAGAAGTTAACAAGTATATGTACTAATTTTTTTGTCATTCAAAGTTTTTTTTTCATTTTTGTAGATTAGGTGTCATTTTCTTATTTCAATATAGCTCACCTACTCCCTTTGTACTTTTATTTTAAGAATATGAACTGTATTTGTATTATGTGCTTGATAATGTTCTTATATAATATTTTATTTTATTGCTTTTAAAATCATTTAAAAGAAGAAAGGAGACACAACTGTCTCTCATAGCTACTATTACTTTGCTCTTGGTTTTTTTTTTTAATGTGGATCCAAGTAGCTGTTCAAATAATAAACATCTAAAAATCTCTTTTGGAAGAAGTACAGATAGAGTGTTTCTTAGAATCAGGTTGATGACACTTCTCAGGTACTTTAGACATCTTATCCAGAGAGGCAAGTTTAATAAAGTAGAAGTCCAAAGAAATAGAGGCAGACTCTCAGGAGATTATTTGACCAATGGCCCAAACATAGAAATGGTTGTAAGAATGGTCCAGAACTGAGTCGTGTGTTCTTGCTGTTTGGAAATGACACAGTAGCACATAATAGTAGTAAACAACTACCTAATTTAACTTGCTTTCAGCCTGAAGAATTTTCTTTAATTTGTTATTTTTCTGCAAGGAGTTCTGTTAGAATTTTATTCTCTTGATTTTTATGTCTTTTTAACCTCAACACTTTGAATATGTCTTCCTTGTACTGCCGTATAGTCACCATTATTTCTTTGTCAACTACTAATCTTAATGAGTTTTCTTGTATTTGATGAGTTGCTGTTTTTTTGCAGCTTTTCAGTATTATGTCTTTTAATTTCGAATATGATGTATCTAAGTATCTTTGAATTTGTTTCACTTGTAGTACATTGGACTTATTTGATTAATAATGAGGAATGTGGTTCAGGTCAAATTTCTGTGTGTGCTCTTTCAGGGCAGACCATAGATAATACAAGACATTTTCTGACAAATACTGATGGGAAAGCTATCCTTTCCCCACCAGACTTGGTGCTTAGACAATCATTGCAGTTTTTCAGAGAGGTGCACTTAGGATATCAGGCCTACCAGGGACAACTATACTTATATGCATATCACATTCCTAGCCTAAGTGCCTTTATTCAAAATTCTCCTTATTTGATGCATTGGCAAAGGTCCTTTTCCTGTTCTTCCACTTCAGCATATTTTTATAAATAGGATTTTCTCTATCTTCCACTCCTTCATTCCTGCCCTGCCTTTCCCCCCACTTTCTCCCCTTTGTTTCCCTGGCCCATAAATGGGAAGAAGCCTTTTGTCCAGGCCTCTTGGTGAGTCACTTTTTCATGTCTACTCTTTATGTTATCAATCCATACCCAGTGCCATTTATTTGGTGGGGGAAAATAGAACATTGGAGGTTAGAATTTTTTTTAATCTCTTGCCTGGATTATTACAGTATGCCAATAAACTCTTAGAAGAACTGCAATCGAAATGCTTTTTGGAAGTACGAATGGAAAGACTTTATCTCATATAATTTGGACATATAGTCATGAAAGACCAGTCTCTGGAAAAGGATACCATGTTTGGTAAAATCAAGAGTCAACAAAAAAAAGAGTAAAACCTTGAAGAGATAGATTTACCCAATGCTGCAACAGTGGCTCAAGCACAGTCCTTGTGAGGATGATGGTACTGGACAGAAACTCAGAGTTGCTAGTGAGTCAATATTCAGACTTGATGGCACTTAGCAACATCAGCAATGAATATCAATTATTGTTTTCAGTTTTTATCATTATCCCAATTGATCCCTGAACACACCTGGTTTATATTTGGGAAGTTTCCAGCAAGTATATCCATGAATATGTTTCTTTCTATGCCTTTCTCACTCTTTTCTTTTTCTAGTCACATTACACTTACATTGGTCCACTTAAGGGTGTCCACATCTCTGAAGTGATGAAGTGATTCATTTTCATTTATTTTGTATTAATTTTACCTTTACTTTACTAATTCTTATACCAGAGTTGATGGACTGTGGAAAAGCTATTGCTTTATTTTTCAGCTACAGTACTTCTATGCGGTGCATCTAAATACCTATAGCCTCTAACGCTTTATTGATAACATCTATTTGATGGTATATTGCCATTCATTATGCCTTCCTTTAATTCTTTAGCAGGGTTTTCTTTAGTTCTTTGAACATGCTTGTAATAGCTGCTTTGAAGTCTGTCTGAAAATTTCTATATCTGGGGCACTTCAAAAGCCATTTCTAATGACTGGTTATTTTCCTGTGTGTAGGTCACTCTTTCTTCTTTCTTTGTGTATCTCATTTTCCCCCTAAGGTTTGACATTTTAGATGATATATTGTAGTGATTTTGAGTACTGTTCTTCCCTCCCTCTAGGACTTTTTTGATGATATGTTTAATTCATTTAATGTGGTAATTTAGTGAATCTATTTATTTATTTCTCTAATGTGAAATCTTTATAATGTCATTCTTCAAAGGATGAAGTGTTGGGCATAACTTGACTGTCAGGGCTGACTAATTTTAGTCCATGTATCTTTGTTCATTTTTCGGATGTCCCCAGCTGGTTTGTCTACCCCTAGTGGTATACATCCAGTTTTTAACATCCATTAATTACTATTTGATTGCTGTATTTTTTCACAATTTTCTGGGACATAAAATGCCTATTCCAATTAAAGTAAGGTCCCTTTGCAGGTGCAGGCAGGGTGTTTCCAGTAGCTGAAGCTTTATCTAATATATGATAGTGATTTTTATCTGTTTCATTCATTTATCCTCTCTGTTAAATTACTAGCAGACCTACCATTTGCTTACTCCTTCCGGTATCCTAATTAGCTCAGTTAATTCTTAAATGCTCATCTTAAAACCAACATTTTTTACACTTATTAGACTTTGCTACTCTTTGCTCCAAAATTTTAAGTCTGCTTAAAGAGATCTTTAGTTCTGTTTGTTCTTATGATATACCCTGGTCAGGGAAGAAATAGCTCTGGGTCACTGCATTGGAATTTTGGCAGCAAAGGTGCTGTTTTCCCCAAAGTGATACCCCTTTTTATAATTGAAATGATAAATGCATATCATAGCAGTTGGTGTTGTGGGATTTTCCCTACTGATGTATGAGGGTGGGTCAAAAAGTAATGCTTAAAAGTGAAAAACTTTCAAGCAAAAAAATGTCAAAAACATGAAGATATTGTTCCTTAGCACATTCTTTTATTTTTTTTTCATCTGTGTACTTCTGAAGTTAGTGCTTCCATCTTTGCAACTCTTACCAAAATTTTCACTTTATATAATGTCATAAATATAGTTTTGTTTCCTTCAGGTACTCATAAAATGTTCCTTTTAAATTCTCTTTGATTTGGGGAACCGAAGTGAACTTTGAGCAAGATGAGAGCTTATGGTTAATTGGGATAATATTTTTCCAATGAAATTATCATAGGAAAGCACTTGCTATCCTTAAAGATTGAGCAAGCGCATTGTCATTATGGAAAAGAAAAACAGTTCAGTTCTCTTCATGTGTTTGTCACCAATGCTGCACTTTTCAGATGTGTCCACTGTCATGAAAAATTACACTTCTCATTTATTCCTCATTTTCTCTATATAGTGTCATTAAATGTGATCTAGCCTGCAGAAAAAGTAGGACTTTAAAAATTGTGCTTTATACATCAAACATTATAATGACCTTCATGCTTTTGATATGTCAAATTCAAATCATTTCATAAATTATACTTGATTGCAAACTAAATGAATTTAACTTTGTGTGGAGTTAGAAAAAAACACCATATTCCCATGTGAATAATTTCTTGCAAACAGGTAAGATAGGCTAAATTGTAATGTGTTTATCGAACTGGATTAATAATAATTTCTAGAATCAAAGGAATAGGACTGCTCAAGTTTTCATATGTTAATTATTATGTGACTGACACTGACTTGGCAGAAAAGAAAATTTAGCTTTTCATTTTTATATCTCGGCATTCCTCTACAATCCCTACTCTGGTCTGTTTATCAAGTGACCTGAAAATTTGCTGTCTTTGAGTGGGTCGTAGTACAAGAAAAATTTCTGTTAAAAGTTCAGTGTATTGGGCAAACCACTGTACGATTTGGAACATACTATAGTATGTTATCCATTGCTGCTTGCAATGTTAGTGGCAGTTCTGGATGCTACGTGGAATCTTTGGCTGTCCCCTATTGGTGAAACACAGCACACAACCTTAGGATTCTGGAGCAAAGCCTTGCCCATCCTCTCCTTTTGAAAAAACAGCTTTTGGCATCTTACTATATCTTAGTAATTATTATTTGTAAGTCCATCACCACACTGAGTCCTCTATGGAAATTAAAGCAATCTGATGGAGAAAGATTTACAGGACTCTCTAACTTGTAAACAGTTGCAGTCTTAGAAACCCATGGAGGGTGGCTAAGTCAGTGTTGACCTCCTGACAGTGAGAGATTCCTCAAGTGTATTGGCCCACAATGTATGGCAGGTCAATAACATTGGACTGCTTACCACAAGGAAAGGGCAGTGTTGTGTTTCTACTAAATAGACTTTTACTTTAGATACAGATTTGCCTTTCCTGAACTTAATACTCCTGTCAAAACTACTGTTCATGAATTTAAAGAAGGTTTTATCCACTGACACGACATTACATGCCTTACTTTCTCTGATGAAGGGACTCACTTTACAGCAAATACGGTGTGGTAATGAACTCATGATCAGGAACTTACAAGTCTAACCATGGTGCCCATAATCCTGAATCCTTCTAAATACACAATTGCTGTGCAAACTAAGTCACAATACGTTTCAGGTTGGGACGTTGTTATTTAGGAGACACTGCTCTAGACCAGTGGCTACTATATGGTGTTGCTACTTCAGTAACCTGGATTTATGTGTCTAGGAATCAACAGGTGAAAATGGGAGTGACACCACTCACTATTACACCTAGCGACCCACTTGCAAAATTGTGACCCTCTCCCCTTTTGTTCTGGAGGTTTTAGACCTCCAAGAGGATTAATCTCAGTGGTAACACTGATTTCCATTGAACTGGAGGCTAAGAATGCCTCCCAGCTACTATGGGCTCCTCCTGCCTCAGAATCAACAGGCAAATGAGAGAGTTACTATATTATGTGGTAGGATGGATACTGATTTACAGAGGTAAACTGTATTGTCATTATGTGATAGACATAGGAAAGAATGTCCGGAATTCAGGATATTCCTTGGTATGTCTCAGTACTAATAGGCCCTGTGATTAAAATCAATGGAAAACTCCAGTCTGTCTATTCCAACCTGTCTACCAATGTCTCAGATCCTTAAGGAATGAATGTTTGGGTCATTCTACCAAGCAAAGCACCAAAACCATCTGAAGTGCTTGCTGAGGGCAAAGGGTGTCCAGAATAGATAGAAGAAAGAACATTTAAGTGCCAGCTATGGACATGTTGTGGACATGAGAACTATAATTATTATGATAATTTCCTCTCTCTATATATTTATTTATGTGTAAATATATGTATATATTTTGTTCTATTCACTGATAAAATATAAGATTTAAGTGAAATCATTTTTAGTTGCAAGCATGTTAATTGTATCATGTTGCATGCAAGCATGATTTTATAATTGTCTATATTTAGAGATATTATAAAACGACTAAGAAGATGTATACAAATGCCAGAAGGTGCATTGTGCTATTTAGTATTTTGTATCTACTTTGCTGGAACGGGATTGGCAGTTGTTTGTTATTATTGGTAGGTGGCCTTCAGTATTCTGACTCTTCGTGATTCTCAATACAACAGAATGAAACACTGACTGGACCTGAGCCACTCTGACAATTGTTCTTTTCTTTGATTCCATTGTTTCACCTACTGTGTGAATGCATCTTTTTGAGAATCTTCTTTTTTTCACAATCCCTCTGCTATTCAAAGCATAGTGTCCTTCACCAGAGACTGTCTCTCCTGACAGCAGGGCAGTAAAGACCTAGTAATTCCCAATGATAAACTTCCCTCAAGTGTATAACCTCCTTCAAATAAAAGTAAAAGCTGTGTAAAAAATGTGATTGCTTGGTATGTATTCTGTATCTGGCTTGTCATCTAACTTCTAGTTTGAAGAAAATCCAGACCCAGTCACCTGCTGTCTCCCATTTTACCAGCTGGCATTTGATTCACTAACCTCTGCTGCCAAAACCTTGTCATCTTCCCACTAATCTTGCCCTCATCAGTTCTTATAGTTATGAGAATCAAGAGGAGTTTTCAACCTAACAGCCTACTTACCCATGATTTGGAACATGCTCATGTTTACAACTGTGTTTGAGTAATATCTCTATCTATCTATCTATCTATCTATCTATCTATCTATCTATCTATCTATCTATCTATCTATCTATCATCTATCTATCTATCTATCTATCTATCTATCTATCATCTATCTATTCATTTTTCTTCTCAAGAGAACTCGTGACAAGACAGATTGAAACAATGGCTGCAAAAATATCCCCAATTTGAGGCTATCACAGGAGCTGGTGGTATTTTGTGCTGTTACACATAAGGCTGCTATGACGTGAAACTGACTCCACAGATCCTGAAAACAACAACAAAAAAAAAAAAAAAAGAAAAAGAAGAAATCTTTGGAATAGGGCTGCTTGTAACATATTACAATAAAACAAAACATAGTCACATATTACAATGAAATGTTAGACTTGGCATTTTAGATAAATGATAGAAGAACACGCACTTGGTATTTCTTTTTTTTTTTTGGTATTTCTCAAGTGAAAATAAATGAATAAAATGAAAACTCCTCTCCACAAAATAGAAGAGGGAGAAGTAGAATTTTTAAAAATCACATATATACCAGGATACTGTCACTGTTTTGACAAGTTAGGCTGTGTAACTACATATAGTATATTTTTATTTTTATGTTTTATTCCACAAATAAAAAGGAAAATATTAAAAATTATTTGTTAAAAAAACCACAACCTTAACAAACCTCCAAATACCCTACCCATCAACCTGAGTGGTTATAAAAGAAGAACAAGTAAAACTGAAACTGATGTAAATTCTTTTGTGAGCACAAGTTATTACAAACAAAAAAGAGAAAGAAAATAAGCCTGGAGTTTTAACATTGAAGAATTCTATGTGTAATAGTGAATAAAGCATGAAGAATTTTAAAAAATGTAAGGAATATGGAATCACTCTACCAAAAATCATTGTTCTATGTTCAACTACTTTAGGAAATCACAGGTAATCAGGAAGCTCCAGTATTGAAGTAAGAAATTCAGAAAACACAAAAAGCATTTATGAAGAACAAGACTTCAGGAATTGACAGTCTACTAACAATTGAGATGTTTAAACCAAGAGGTGTAGTACTGGAGGTACTCAGTAGTCTATGCCAAGAAATTTGACCAGACTAATTGACTGGAAAAAGATTCATATTTGTAGCCATTCCAAATAAACCTTACCCAAGAGAATGTGAAAATTATTGAATAATATTACGTTATAGTAATATTTTAAAGATAATCTAAAATATTTTATTGTAGATTCAATCTCTTTACTTCTATTCAGATTTTCAATTTTCAAGTTGCTTATTGGAGTCTAGGAATTTAAACATTTCATCTTCATTATCTAATTTTTGGCACACAATTTTTTGTACCATTCCGGCAATACTCTCATTTAGTTAGCTTACATGGTATACTTCTTTTCATTCTTTTGCTATCAACTAACTGGTATCTGAATTTCAAAGTGCTTCTTGTAGACAGTATATGTTTCTTTGTTCATTTTTTATCTTTGTTTTTTAAGTGACATGTTTATGTTCGATTACTGAGAAAATGAAATCTATATCAAATATTTGGTATTTGTTTTACATATACCTTTTAAATTTTTCTTCTGTTTATCTATTACTTCTACATTTCTAAATATTTTCTTGTGTGCCATATTAATTCAATTGTAATTTTTCCCATAATTTTATTGGGGTTCCTACAGCTCTTATAACATTCAAAACATCATTGTATCAAGTACATTAGTATACATGCTGCCATCTTAATTTTCAAATATTTTCTACTTGAGTCCCTGGTATAAGTTTCTCTTTCCCCTTCCTTATTTTAAAAAATCATTTTATTGGGGGCTCATACACCTCCCATCACGATTAACACATGCGTCAATTGTATGCAGACCACATTTGCAAACTTGTTGCCATCATCACCCCCAAATCATCCTCCCTCTACTTAGTCTCCCCCTTATCAGCTCCCGGTATTTCCCTTTCCTTCCCCCCACCTTCCCCCATAAACTCTTAGTAATTTATACATCCTTATTACTTTTTCATATTGTACTTTGTCTGATGTGTCCCTTCACCCACTTTCCCGCTGTCCATTCTCCAGAGACAGCATATGTAGATCCTTGTAATTAGTTACCCCCTTCCACTTCACCCTCCCTTCACCCTCCCAGTATCATCATATCCACCACTGGTCCCAAATGGATCATATCTCCTATATTCCCCATGTTTCTGATTCCAGTGTACATCACTGGTCCAGCTAGAATTGCAAGGTAGGACTGGAATCATGATGGTGGTTGGGAAGAAGCATTTGAGAACTAGAGGAGAGTTGCATACCTCATTGTTGCCACACTGTATCCTGACTGGCTCTTCTCCTCCCTCCAACCCCTCTGCAAAGGAGTGCCACTTCACCTCTTGATAGGCTTTGGGTCCCCACTCAATACTCCCCCTCCTTTATAATGATACAATTTGTAGTTCTTTGATGTCTGACACCTGATTCCTTTGATACCTCATAGTCAGACAGGCTGGTGTGCTTCTTCCATGTGGACTTTTTTGCTTCTGAGCTAGATGGGTGCTTGTTTATTCTTGAGCCTTTAAGACCCCCGACGCTATATCTTTAGTTATCCAGGCACCATCAGCTTTCTTTACCACATTTGCTTATGCACCCATTTGTCATCAGCAATCATATCAGGGAGGTGAATACACAATGTTATGATTTTTAATTCTTAAATCCTGATAACTGATCATTTTGGCACCTCGTGGTCACATAGGCTGGTGTACTTCTTCCTGGTGGACTTTGTTGCTTCTAAGCTAGATGACCTCTTATTTACTTTCAAACTTTTAAGACCCCAGTCACTATATCTTTTGATAGCTGGACACCATCTGCCTTTTTCATCACCTTTGTTTATGCACATATTTGTTTTCAGCAATCCTGTTGGGAAGGTGAGCATCATGGAATGCCAATTTAATAGAACAAAATATGCTTGCACTGAGGAAATACTTGAGTGGAGGTCCAATGCCCTTCTGTTGTCCTAATACTAATCCTATAAGTATATGCAAGTTGATCTATTTCCCCATCGTTCTATATAATATATTCACCTATGTACATGCTTATATTTGGACCTCTCTATATGTCCTTTACCACCCAGTTCTTTCCTCTATTTCCTTTTACTTTTCTCTTGTCCCACCATCATCCTCAGCCTCTATTGGGATTTCATATTTTCTCTCTGTTACATTACTCTTGATCAATCCCTATTTTGCCTCTCACACTCACCTTGTTATTGATTTGAATCCCTTGCTATTCCCTTGTGCCTGGACCAATCAACACCATTGCCTTTTCCTCTCCTCCCTATCACCCGTGTTCCCCTCCCCCCTCCAGAACCATTAGTCCTGTCATTTTCACCTCCACACTGTTCATCCAGCATATCTTATCTAGATAGACTTGTAGAGACCAAAATATGTACAAAAAACACATGCATCCTAAGATGAAGCAATCAAAGAAACTGAAAGGATGATAACAACAGAGAAACCCCAATGTCCAATATATATAGTAAATATATATATATTTATTTACAGTATATATGTAAAAATTAATAGCAAAATAAAAGCCTGTAAATAGTTCAGGGTCTGTTTGTTGACCTCCAGGAGTGCCCCCCAGTTTAGTCAGATGTGGTGGCACACCCTGGCCCCAAAGTATATCCTTGGCACTTCATCTGGAACTCCAGGTTTTTTCCATGGTGTGGTTGGGTCAGACAAGGTATAATCTGATCCCATTTCTCAACTGTTGTTCCTGTAGAGCCTTGGGTCAGTGAGGGAAGCCATATTTCAGAGTGGGTCCGGCCATATGATCCTCTCTTGCATTGGCTGTTCTGTGTAGGAATATCATCCTGAAGGCTCAGTGTGCCAGGATGCATTCCATTTTCTCTTCCTCCTTTCATTTGTTCTTGTGTGCTCTGGTCAGGCCTATCTCACTTCCCATGGTGCAGCTCCAGTGTTGTTCTCTAAAGCACACTCTCCTGGGGGGAGGGCAGCTGCCCCCATAGTTGGGGTTGGGCATTCATACCCCTCTACTGGTTCCCTGCTCCATGTCCTCACGCTGCATTCACATCCTGGAACACCAGATTTAAGTTGGTCCCTGTTTCCCTGTGGAGATATAAACCATATGCTCCATATGGGTGGATTAGTGCCCCATTCCCTCTGTACATATCACCATCTCCGCCCCCGCCCCCTGCCACATCCCCCCCACCTTAATTGACTACCATATGTAGCCCTGGATTTTGTCCATTAGTGTTTGTGGTTCATTCGTGCCTTTCTTCCATCGCTGAGCCAGAGTTATCTTGGTGGCTATTATTCCTTTGATGGTCTCTGGGGTAGATTCCTTCTGTGTGGCAGTCTTTTGTATGTGCTTGGTGATTATTGTTCTGCCTCCAATGGGTTGTTGAGTATCTTTTGTAGGGTGGGTTCCTTTTAGTGTGTGCTTTGAGATTTTCTTCATCTGGAAAGACTCTCACTTCTCCATCAATTTTGATAGGTAATTTGGCTGGATAGAGTATTTTTGGGTTTGCATTGTTTTCCTGCACTTTTCGGAATGTACTGCTTCACTCTCTCCTTTTCTTCATAGTTTCCATTGATAGGTCCGAGCATATTTATCTGTTTGCCTTTATATGTGATTGCCCTTTTTCCCCTAGCTGCTCTCTTAATTTTCTCCTTTTCCTCATAATTGCATAGTTTAACAATTATATGTCTTGGAGTTTTCTTCTTGGGGTTCAGTCCAACTAGTGTTCTTTCAGCCTCCTGGATGGTTGTCTGGTTTTCATTCATTAAGCTAGGGAAGTTTCCCATTGATATTTTGGATGTTGGTTTCCTTGATGCACCTTCCTCCGGTAGACCGAAAATTCTAATGTTCTCTCTTTTCATAGCATCAGACTGAGGTTTTCTTCTGCTTCTCTGATAGACTTGTTAGACTTTTTCTCACATTTATTAATGTCCACTTGTGAGTCCTCTAGGTCATTGGTACTATTCTCTGCTTCCTCCATTCTCTGGGTGAAATCTGAAAGTTTACTATTAGTTTTTGTTACCTCACTTCTTAGTGCTTATATTACCTTTTGGTTCATGGCCTTTATCTCCTTTATCGATTCTTCCTTCTTCTATGGTGCCTCTCTCATGACTGTATGCGTTTTAGCAAAAATTTGAAGATTTCTTTCTGTGGTTGATCAGCATCTGCATTTTCTATGAGTGCCATTAGGTCCAGCTGATCATCTTGCATTGGATTTGGTTTCTTTTTTCTTCGCACTGTGGAAGCAGCTAGATGTTTTTGTTTGATTTATTTGAATTAGATGACATTTCCTTGGTGTTTCGGAACCCTGGGCTCTCTCTTTGGGAGGTTGGTTTTGGATTTTCTTCAGGTTGCCTTTACCCCACTGCATCGAAGGGTTGTATTTCCCCTTTGCCGTGCTATGGTTCCCCTCTCACCTTCTCCTGTGCTTTGTATTATACCTTCCCTTGGATCTTCTCAGGCGGGAAGGGGAGTGGGTTTAGGAGATGGGTTGGGGATTGGGTGATATTTCCTGGCTAGGGTCACTTCTCACAGGTATAAGGGTTGACGGGGGCAGGGAGGACTGCCACTGGCATGCAGATTCTCCACTCGCTCAGAGCACAGAAGGGAAGGCAGGATTGAGTTAGATGATGGGAATGTGCCTGGGGCTACCTCCTAATTCTGGTTCCCTATTGCCCAGCTGGAGCAGAATCTGCCACACTTGTGTCTGCCTGTCTGCCAGGTCCTCAGCATAGTGGCTTTTTGGGACTCTCTGTGTGTGGTTTTAGGGGGCAGGAGCCTGGCAAGGAGGAGGCTGGCTGGCACTGAGCACAAAGACAGGCTGTGCGGGGCAAAATGATTCTGGCTGCCTTATGGTACGCCTGGGCAAAGGCCTCCTAGGTGGAGGAGGGGCTTGTTGCCTGCTTTGTTCTGGACAAGAATCTCTGGGGATGGGGAGCAGGGGGTGTGGGTCTGAGTGGTGTATCCCCATAAGACCCTGGGCACCCTGGGGTAAGAAGGACTGGCTAGTGATTTGCATGGGAGCTGATGTAGTGCGAACCTCTCCACCTGCGGAGAACTCCACAGCAAAAGAAATGGCAGTGTCTGTGGGGAGTGCTGGGGGTTCACACCTGTTTCTGGTTCAGAGGAGGTCTCTGAGCTTTCTAGAGCATCAACAAACCAATTCGAGAGCCCCACCTGGCCCCAATTCACCTCCACTTACCAATCTTCAGGAGCTCCGGGCATGAGCTACCTATCTGGTCGCCATCTATCTATTTCTCCCTTGTAATTTTTAATAAACATTGTGTAATTTTACAATTGCTGATATCATTTTAAATACATTATCTTCTTTAACTCCTTGTTATCAGCTCTCCTTTATCCCCTCTTTCCCCACTCTACCATCCCCTGAACCTTTAATATATATCATTTTCCCCACAACTTATACCATCCCATCTATCCATTAACCTAAAATTCTGATGTTTGTCCCCCTTGAGTGAGGTTTTATGGTCATTAGCCCCCTTTTCTTTCCTGTTCCCATATCTTTAGGGAGTCATTACTCCACTTATTGTTTTTGAAGAATTTCTTTATCCTGAATCCTGTGCATGTAAGGTTCTTCAAGCTATTAATGTACACACACAGGTCTAGCAAGTGAGGTAAAGCTAAGACCTTGATGGTTGTAGGAAGAAATTTTGGAAAACTAGAGCATACTTATGTGTTTCAGCAGCACTCTAGTGCATCCTGGATATATTGTCCCTTCCATATGGTCCTTCTGTGAGGGGCTGTCCAATGATCTTACAGGTGGGCATTGGGGCTGCACTTTTCCTATGTTCCTTCATGCCTGTTTGATTGGTTGTTTTTTAACTTCTGAAATCTACTCCCATCGACATCTCATGATCACAAAGGCTGGTATGATTCTTCCATGTGGGCCTTGTTTCTTCCTTCCTAGATATTCACTTGTTGAACTTCAAGCCTTTAAGACTCCAGATGTGGTGTCAGTTTTTTTCACCACATTTGTTTATACGCCCATTTTGTCTTCAATGATTATGTAGGGAAAATAAGTATCATACATTGCCTCACTATTAGAACAAACTGTTCTTGTACTGAGGTAGGATTTAGGTATATATACATACACAAGCACACACCTATGTATATATTTACATATACACACATCTACATATCTGTATGTATATATTTCTATAGAATTCTATGATAATGTATTTTGTATTATATATTATTGTTTTCTCTATTTCTTTTTTCTGTCTTCCTGCTCCACTATCATGTTTCACTCCATCATATCCCTCTCAGTAATTCCTCTTGGGTACATCTCAATTGCTCAAACATCACCAGGGGCACAAGCCTTCTTCGAATTCAGTATTAAATCTGTTATTCCCCTGCCTCGATGTATTGGCTTGCTGCTTCCCCCTCTCAAACTGTTGGTTCTATTGCTGTCTCCTGATATTGCTTTTCCTGTGTATCTTATATAGATAGCCATCAAAAAAAGAAAGAAAGAAACAAACAAAAACACATAAATAGTTCCAGTAGTCCAGATCTATCTGCTGACCTTTGTGAATATCCCCACCCAGTTTAGATGCAGTGCCAAATGCTACCCTCCACCCCACTCCACACACATCAAGAATCTACTTTTAGATTTCCCCTGGGACCTACTGGCTTTGTTTCCATTTCTCATCTGTTGTACTCCCCTCTTGGTTTGCCCACTTGTGTGGAGGTCAGATCAGCCACACTCCCCACATGGTATCTTCAGTGCTGGCCACTATAATGTTGTAATGTAGCGAGGGTACATCAAGTCTTGACCTAGGCCAGCTCAGCAATCCTCTCTGTGAACTGGTTTCTCTATGCAGGAATGTCGCCCTCAGGACTTGGTGTGTCAGAATGAGGTCTACACACTCTCTCTTTTCCTCTTAGTGTGTTCCCATGTGGATGGGATCAGCTATCTGCTTTTCTGAACTGCATCCTCAGCACTGCCCTCTGTATTGTTATTTAGAGAGGGGGGTGTGTTAGTCCAGGTAGACTAGAGGAACAAATTTCATAGACATACATATGGATATAAGGAAAGGGTTTATATACAAAAGGAATGAAACACTGAGAAAGCATCCTAACCCAATCCAGTTCAAAGTCTTAAGTCCGATACTAGCCCATATGTCCGATACCAGTCTATAATGTCTCCTTCCGACTCACGAAGTCACAGGCCAGTGGGTGCAGAATCCCGCTGCTGGTTTCTTTTTTTGAAAGACTTTTTTGTTTTTAATAACTTGTGTTAGTCCGAGTAGACTAGAGGAACAAATTTATAGACACACATATGGATATAAGGGAATGGTTTATATACAAAAGGAATGGAGCACTGAGAAAGCATCTCAACCCAGCCTAATTCAAAGTCATAAGTCCGATATTAGCCTATATGCCCAATACCAGTCTAAAATGTCTCTTTCTGACTCACAAAGTCACAGATCAGTGGGTGCAGAATCCCAGCACTGACAGGGGTCTCCCCATGGCTCCTCGCTTCCAGGCCTCAGGGTCCATCAACAGCATCCAGTGGTGGCAGAAACAAGGCATCGCTGGCAGAGGTCTCCATGTGACCACCCCAGCTTCAGAGGTCTGGCTCCATCAGGGCCAAGCTGTGTGGCTTCTCCTCTGGATCCTTCAGCTTCTCAGACGCTGCCATCTTGTCTTGTCCATGATTCATCGTCTCTGAGACTAACTCCCAACAACTGGGGAGATAGATTCTCATCTTCACGAGGGAAATATCGTGAGACTTTCCAGATGTATCAGGAGAAAGCCATGCCCACACAGAGGCCTCATTGGCTACTCAATGACTATCTCCAGATTAATAGGCTACACACCACCCCTACATCTCAATCATGAAATTAACATAAGCACATGTCCACCACAGGGGGTATCATAACTTGGACTGGGGTCAAGCTTGCAGTCTTCTCTGTTAATGGGCTGCTCCATCGTCCTCAGGGATTAGTACACCAGAAGGAGGTCTGCTCTCTCGCTCTTTCCTGTGGAGACATAAATAATACCCTCTCCATGTGTGGATTAATGCCCTGAACCCTCATTACCATCTTTTTACTTTCCTCCTCTCTCCATGGACTTTAAAGGCATGAAGGGGGAGGAAAGAATGACTATCTGCTTCAGTGCTGTATGCATCTTTTTTTTTAATATAATTATTTCTATTTCCTCTTGATGACTATGCATTTTGGGTTTGGACTACCCCTGCCAGAATACCTTGTCCTTAGTCCAGAATCTGTGTGCTATGATCTTTTCCCTCTATACCCCTTGTACTGTTTGAATTGACCTCATTGGATTCATGTTCTACTTGTCCTTTTATGCTTAGCTCACTTCACTCAGCATCATTTCCTCCAACTCTTTCCACAAGACAACATCTTTCATTTTTATATCACTGCTTTTTAGGGATATACACTCAATTATATATATATATATATATATATTATAGTTGTAAATCTATTTTGTAATGACAGAAATTTTGGTAGCTTCCAAGTCTTTGTGATTGCAAACTGTGCTGCTGTTAATATTGGGGTGCAGATGTTTGATCATGGTCTGTTTCTTAGCTCTTCTGGGCATATGCCCAGTAAGGATATTGCTGGATCATAAGGTAACTCAATTTGTTGGATGTATTTCCAAATCATTTTTCCATAGTGGCTGTATGTATCTATAAGATCAACAGCAGTAGATGAGAGTGCCTGTCTGGCCACAACCCTCTAACCTTTGTTGCCTTCTGATTTTTTGAATTGGTCTATCTTTGAAAGTGTTTGGTGGTATCTCATAGTTGTCTGCATTTGCCTTTCCTGGATGACTAATGATCCTGAACATTTTCTCATATGTTTATTGACCATTTCCATTTCCTAACTTGCAAATATTCTGTTCAGGTCTCCTGCTCATCTCGTGATTGAGCAATTCCTTTTTTTTTTTTTTGTAGGCTTGCTTGGTATTTTAGATTTTGCTTATTAGCAAAATCTTTGTCTGATGTGCCATTGCCAAATAGATTTTCCCAGTCTAAGGGTTCTCTTATTACTCTCTTGATGAAGGCTTTCAATAGTGTGTTATTTTCAGTATGTTCCACCTATTTTATCTTCCTGTATTTATCAGTTCCTGTTTCTGGTAGCCTATATATTCCCTGCACCAAGGTTTTTAGATTTGCCTCAATTTTCTCATTGATGGATCTAATATTTAGGGTTTTACCTTGGGGTCTGTTATCCACTTTGAATTTGTTCTTGTATATGGAGTGAGGTAGGGAGCTTGCTTCATTTTTCTGTGGGCAGATATGCAGTTCTTCCAGCACCATTTGTTAAATAGGGCGTTCTCTTCTCATTTGATACTTTTGGGGCTCTTCTAGAAAACCAATTGCCTGTATGCTGCTGATTTTATTTGTGGAACTTCTGTTCCTTTCCATTGGTCTGAGTGTTTGTCATTATACCAGTACCATGGTGTTTGGACATTTGTGGCTGTGTAGTAGGTTTTAAAGTCAGGTAATGAAAGACCTCTGATTTTATTCTTCTTATTGAGGAGTTCTTTGCTGATTCTGGGACCCTTCCTTTTCCATTTGAAGTTGGTAGTCAGTTTTTCCATTTCTTTCACAAAAGATGCCAGTATTTGTATCAGGATTGTGTTGTATTTATATAACGCCTTAGGTGGTATTGATATCTTTACAATATTGAGTCTTCCAACCCGAGAGTACAGGGAATTCTTCCATTTGTGAAGGTCACTTTTATTTTCTCTTAACAATATTTTCTAGTTTCCCTCATACATATCTTTTATTTTATTTATTTTTTTTGTGAGGTATATCCCTAGAAAAAATCTACTTATGCTTGGCTCATGTGAAGGGTACTACTTTCTTCACATCCATTTCTGTGATCTTAACCAATGCATTGAGCAACCCATTCAACTTTTATTTGTTGGTCTTGTATACTGTCACTCCATCAAATTCCTCTATTACATCGAGCACCTCCAGTGTGGAGCTTTTTCAATATATAGAATCTTGCCATCTGCCAATAACGGTAATTTCATTTCTTCTTTCCTCAGATGAATATCTTTGATGTCCTTCTGTTTCCTTATGCTATTAGCTAGGACAAGCAGAGAATGTTGAATGAAGATGGGGTCAAGGAACATCCTTGTCTGGTCCACTTTTTCAATGGAATTGTTTTCCTCTTTTCTTCACTGATTATAATGTTGGCTGTTGGTTTTCATCTATAGCTTGAATTATATTGAATTAATTTCCTTCTAATCCTATCTTCTTGATTATCTCAATTAGGAATAGGTGTTGAATGCTATCATATGCTTTTTCTGTGCCTATTGATATTATTACACAGTTCTTGTCCTTTTTCTTGTCAATGTGATGGATAATATCAACAGTGTTTCAGATGTTGAACCATTTCAGCATCTGTGGAATTAATCCCAGTTGATCCTGGTAAATTATTTGTTTTATATACTTTTGTACTTTATTGGTCAAAATTTTGTTGAGGCTTTTTGCATTGATGTTCATTAGAGATAATGGTTTGTAGTTTTCTATTTTTTGTGGGATGCTTCCCGGTTTATGGTACCAGTGTTATGCTACCTTCATAGAATGAGTTTGAGAGTTTGCTGTCCTTGCTTTGGAAAAGTTTGTATAGAATTGGTGTCAGTTCTTCCCTGGTATGAATGCTTGGTAAAATTCTCCTGTGAAGCCGTGAGGGCTGGGAGCTTTTTCAGTTGGTAATTCCTTGGTAATCTTATCTATTTCTTCTTTTTCTACTTGTCTGTTCAGATTCATGACATCTATATAGCACAATCTGGGTAAGGATTTTTTCCCCAATTATTTTCTCATATCTTCCAAATTGTGGCATTCATTGAAGTACAGACTTTTTTGGTACTTGTTAGTGTCCAGAACCTGCAGTGAGTTATGACCTGAAGATAAACAGTGGCCAGTGTACTGATGATCCAAAGGCAAATTTTACTTCCAAAGTAAAGATTTATATATAATGAAGCAGGGATGCTTTGTGTGCATAGTATAACAATGACATCACGATAAAATTTCTCTAAGCTGAAACAATTCCTTGGGCCTAATGTTAGTTTAACAACTGCAGCTGTATTATTAGTGTACACAGGGAATCTCAGAATATGGGAAAGCATCATAAAGACCCAGTGTCTCCAAGCTCCCCAGAGAGTCACTAGAAGACTTCAGTTGAAACTAAGTGACTCTCTATAGTACTGTGTAACTAATTTTAAAATTTCATTAGGTTCACTTGTAATGTCTCACGTTTCTTCCCTAATCCTAGCAACTGATGTCTACTACTTCCTTGTTTTGGTTAGGATGGCAGATTCTGTCTGTCGATTCTTTCAATCCTTTCTGAGAACCAGCATTTTACTGTATTGATTTTTTGCATTGCACTCTTGCTTTTCCACTTGTTTATCTCTGCCCTGGTTTTAATATATCTTTCTTTTTAAAATGCTTTTAGAGGAATTATTTTGTTGACTCTGTTCTAATTGGTAGAGGTTTTGTGATAGCATATTGATCACGAGTCTCTCTTCCATTTTCATATGTGTATTTATCATTATCAAACATTCTCTGATAACTGTTTTTGCGGTATCCTATATATCCTATAGCTTTATATATGCTTTTCTGTGCCTATTGATATTATCCTATAGGTTTGGGTATGATATTATTATCCTATAGGTTTGGGTATGTAGTGTTCTGAATCTCACTGGTTTCTTAGAACTTTTTAGTTTCATTTCTAACTTGCACCAATATCCAATAGTCATGAAGAAGAAAGTTGCTCTCCCTCCAATCTTTGCCCTTTTTTTTAAAAAAAACTTCCTTATATTGATTTCCATATATTATTTATGTTCACTGACTTTTGATGTACAGATCCCTTGGGCTTTATATAGTCCCCTTCCTTATCTCTTACTATGACATGCACCTTAAGAACAATTTGATCAGGAATTACAACTCCTGCTTTTTAAAGATTGCCACTTGCTTGGAATACTTTTTGCCATCCTTTGATTCTCAATCTATTTTTGTCTGCAAGCTTAAGATATATTTCTTGAAGACAACAGATTGAGAGGTTATGATTTCTAGTCCAATCTGCTGGCCTTTGTCTTTCAATGGGTTACTTCAGACCACTGAATATGTATTATATATATATATATATATATATATATATATATATATATATATATATTACATCCATAAGTGGATTCTTTGCTGTCATTATATACTTTTGTGTTAGGTATTTTTCTAGCTACTTCCTTGCCAGTATGTTGTGTACTTGTGTGGAGTATTCACTGCTGGGCTTTTGTTATCCTGGGGCTTGTTTTGCTGTGATGACTTCTGGGTGGAGTTACACTATGCTGATTTCCTATTTGTGTGTAGTAAAGGTTGGTCTTCTGTCCAAAGTAAGTTGAGGAGAAATTTTTGTAGTGCTGTGTTTTTCTTAACATAGTCTCTGAGATTTTTCTTAGTGGGAAAACTCTTACCTCTCCATCTATTTTGATGTATAGTTTGGTGAGATACATGATTCTTGGATTGATATAATTTTCTTTCAGCATTTGGAAAATGCTACTCCACTCTCTCCTCATCTTCATTGTATCTGCTTATAAGTCTGAGTAATTCTTATCTGAGTACCCATTTTTTCTGACTGTCTTTTGTTCTCTAACTGCTCTTAGGACATTCTCCTGTTCCTCAAGGTTGGGTAATTTGACTACTAAATGCTTAGGTGAATTCTCTGCTTCCTAGATGATTGTTTGTTTCTCATTCATGAAGCTGGGGAAGTTTTCTTTCAGGGGTTCCATTGCTATTTTGGCTATGAATTTCTTCATTGTGCTTTGTTTTGATATCATAATAGTTGAATGTTGTTCCTCTTCATAGTATCAATTATTCTCAGATTTTCTTCAACTTCTTTGTTTATCTTATTTGATTGCCTTTCTTATTTGTTGAAATCTGCATGGTTATCTTTGAGATCACTGATATGGGTCTCCTCCTCTTTTAGTGTGTTGGTTACCTTGTTCTTTGATTCTATTGCCCCATTGCTTAACTCTTGTGCTTCCTTTCAGTATGTGAACTTGGTATTTTCTATATCATTAAAATATATTGATTCTTTCATATCCTGTATGATTTTAGGAGCGTCCTGAAGAGTTCTTTCTCTGGCAATGTAACACCTGCTTCTTCTATGAACAACATTAGGTTCAGGTCTTCCTCTGACATAATATTTTGTTTCTCCGGCTTTCTTGTAGAGGTTGATGTTTAAAGTTGCCCATGTGTTGCTTTGTTAGAAGTCGGTGCTATTTTCTTGGGAGTTATCTCTCTGGCAAGCAAGTAAACGTGATTCTGAGGTTACCTGTAGTCAGCGGTGCTTTGGGATTGGGCTGCTCTTTATTTCACCTTGGATTTAATTTATCCCTAGAAAGCCAGGATTACCTATTTGGAGGGTTGATCAGGTGACCCTCTCAGGTGTTTAGTGCAGGGCAGTGAGGTTGTCACTTTGAAGGTCAGTTACATGGGAAGCCATGGTGGTGGTGTCTGCAGTGATGGAGTGTGCCCCTGACGGTGGGTATGTGTGCTCATGACAACAGGGTGCATTCAGAAGACAGCTGTGACAGGGTTAAAACTAAGCCCTGAGTTGGCCACAGCAGTGTAGGGAAAAAAGAAGGAGCAAAGAAAAAAAAAGTAGAGGAAAAACTGCAAAATAACCATGACTCTGGTGGAAAATAAAACTCCCTAAACAATTACAGCAGTTAAAGCAAAGCCCTGAGCCATCCACAACTGCTCAAGACCTTGAGCAGGCCACTCCAGTGTTAATCCCAAATTCTCTAGCTCTTTTAAACCTAGTGAACCTCTGTCTACTGATCTTTATGATTATACTCCTGTGACCTTCTCAGTGATTATCCTGCATTGATTTCTGCAGTCTCTCCAGTGTGTGACACTTGGTCACCATTTTGCCCTGTCTCTCTCCCTTGTAATGTTTTGTTGCATATTTTTATGCTATTTTCTTAGTAACTATCCCTGTGGATTAAGTTAAGATAATAATTTACAACAATTTAGTTCAGATTTCTATTAATTTAATCAAATTTTGAACATACTGTTTGCTCTTATATAAGTTGGCTTTCTCCATCTTATTATCATAAAATTGTATATTCACTTTTTGTTTTTTCATCAATATATGCATTTATGTACACACAAACACATATAACAATTGACTTAGTTAGCTTTCTAAAATCATATAAAAAAGAGCTAAAAGCAAAAATATAGTCATTATACTTTTAATGTATTTGTATATATTTTTGTCAATGCTCTTTAATAAATTTTGTATTTCTCCTGTTGTTCGATGCCTTTTTATTTTGGACTGAAGGATGCCCTTTAAATTTTCTTGATGGATTTTCTAGAAAGAAATTCCATATATACGTACATATACATGTATATATAAATGAGAAAGAGAGAGGGCATGGACAAATAATACTTTTTCATGCACAAATAATTGATGATGCTGGCTTATATTCAAAAGTGTGCATCATCCATTTTGGAGAAAGGTTTATTAACAGACTCTGATATGCAGATGACACATACAAGCTTGCTGAAAGCGAGTAGGCCGTCAAGTACTTGTTGATGTAGATCAATAATTTGCAGCCATCAGTATGAATTACACTTCAATATAAAGAAAATCAAAATGCTCACATCTGAACCTAGTAGGTAACCTCATGGTAAACAGATAAAAAAATTGATGTAGTGAAAGATTTTGTCTTGCTTGAATCCACAGTCAATCCTCATGTAAACAGCTGAAAAGAGATCAAACAATGCATTGTCTTGGGTAAATCTTCTGCCCAAACCTCTTTACAATGTTGAAAAGCATGGAAGTTACCTTGAGGACTGAGGTGTGACTTTCCCAACCTATGGTATTTTCCATTGTCTCATATGCATGTCAAAGTTGGATGCTGACAAGGAAGACAGAAGAATTGATGCATTTGAATTATGGTACTGGAGAAGAACATTGAAAGTACCATTAATTGCTAAAAGAACTAACAATACTAGTTTAGAAGACATACAGCCAGTATGCACCATAGAGACAAGGATAGCAAAACTTAATCTCAGGTATTTTGGACATGTTTTTTAGAGAAACCAGTCCCTGCAGAAGGACATCGTACTTGGTAAAGGAGAAGGGCAAAAGAAAAGATGAAGATCCTTGACATGATGGATTGAAACAGTGGCTGCATTAGTAGTCCTAAATAGAATATCAGTTATGATGATGATAAAGATTTGGGCAGTGTTTCATTCTTCTGTCCACAGGGTCACTATGAATAACAGCCAACCAGACAGCACCTAACAGCATGTACATATATCCACATCTCTACATCTGCATGCAAATCCATATCCATATCTGTTTCTCTATATATCTAGTTATGCTTCTATCCATCTGCCCACCCCTCCTTCCCTTCATCATCCTAATGTTACCTTCATTTTTGAATGAATGTTTAGCTGGCTATAGAATTATTATTTTTTTTTCTTTTAGCAGTAAGAACATCCTATTCCACTGATTTCTGGCCTCCAATATTTCTGATGAGAAACTGTATTACTCAATGATGAGAAATTATGTTACATTACTTAAGTGTCTTTGTGCCAGTTTAGTCCCCTTTTGATCATCTCTAGATTCTCTCCCTTGAACACATTTTTAATATTTTGTTTGCTTATGCTATTTCTAGACATGGATATCTGAGTTTATCTTGCTTTTCAAAAATAATGACTTAGGGGTTTTTTTGGCCTCTCCCCCCATGACTTATGTTTACAAAACTTTTTTTATTCTATTGATCAAGATCTTGACACAAAATGGGCAGCTATAATTGAATAATCTAGAGAATTTAGCTGAAGGAATGTATACAAAAGTGAGAACAAGGTTTGGAGAAATCAAGAAGTAATGTCCCACTACTCTTAGCTTACTACCAACCAAGAACTGTTACCCTTCCTAGGCCTGATAAGGGTGGGTGAGAAGTGGTTATCAAGACTCAGAGACAAAACTAAATATGGAGTCATCTGACAGAACTGTGGTACTTGTGTCTTAGAACAACATTGTTAGAAACTTTTGAGGGGGCAAGTGGAAAGCTGACATATTGACCATTCCCAACTTATTTCCCCCCTCCACTTTATGCTGATGCCTTCCATTAATTAAGTCTAAATTGAACCAGAGTCTGTAGAGTAAGGAGACCCATTGATGTAGTCCACATAGCTAAGCCTGTCCTGTATCAGAAAGTGGAGGAAAAAGATGGAGAGTTAATCTGAAGGGATACAAGGAAGATGTGCCCCATACTCATATCACTCTTAGAACTCATTAATTATGTATTAAAGGCTGCCAC
>PVJH01019429.1:0-42802 GCA_004026705.1 Nesogale talazaci
TACATTCCTTGGGTAAAGTTCAATTCTTTACCCCACACTAAGTAAAATATTTTACTTACACATCTAGTCTGGCACATCTTTTTGCTCATAAAGTTAACAATTAACTCTAATTTTCATTTATTTAGTCTTCTAGGAACGGACTCTTCCCATATGTTCCATAAAATAGTGTACAATAACATTTCCACAGGGTAAAGCCTATCCGATCATTTCTATGCCCCTTCACCTCCAGGCACCGCACCTGGACCCCTTGTTCAGGATCAGCTGTGTGAGGTCTGCTCCTTAGCTCTCGGTCAGGCAGTGATTATGCCTTGGACTGCTAACTACAAGGTCCCTGCGCAATCTGAGCTCACCAGCGGCTTCAAGAAGGAACAAAGGGCCTTTCTACTCCAAGGGCTTCAGTCCCAGAGAGCCACAGAAGTTGGATTGACTCCACAGCAGCGAGTTGGTCTTTGTTCCTGTTAGAGTGTTAGGTAATCAAGCTCCAGTGAATGCTCTGGACATGGAAACTCCATGAGCCCTCTTGGTTGCTGAAAGAAACCAATACAAGGAGGAAGGTTAAAAACTCACAACCTGTAATTGTATCTCACAGCAATCCTCTAGGACAGGGTGGAATTGCCCCTGTGGGTTTCTGAGACTCTTTACTGGAGGAGAAAATGTGTTTCTCTTGAGGTATAGCCGGTGACTTCCAATTGCTAACATTGTGATCAGCAGTCCAAGGAATAAGCCCCTTCATCAAAGTGGGAAGGCAGTGCATCCTTCTTTTGGAGAGGTGGCAGCTGTATTGGGAACGCTCACAATCCTCATTTTGTGTCTTTCATTTGTATCTTTTTCATGATATTAAAACGATAGCTTAGTTTGGTGCTGTATTAAATCATTATAAGCATAATACTTACTGGAGGCTTTGAGTATTCTAGAAAATGATTGAACCCAGAGTATAATGGGAGCCAACAAGTTAGACATAAGCAGGGCTTATAGCTACAGAACTTGAAGTTGACCTCCTACGAGAGTAAAGTAGACCCTGAATTTATAACCAGCAGGTCAGATGAGAGGGGGGCTTGGGAGAGCCTGAGCTGTGGCTGGCATCTGCGATGCTCGGCTGACTCTGACTTGACATTGGAGAAGTCTGTGCTCTTTAATACGTGAGGTCCTTCCATCAGGCAGTTAGGGTCACAGGAGGAAGTGTTTCATGGGAGGTCCATGTCCCAACAGACGAGGAACTGAGCTGATTTGATTCCATTCATCTTTCCAGTTTGGTGTGAGAAGTAAGATTTGATTTTGACCACCACCACCACCCCGCATTGGTATAATATTATTGTTACTGTTGGTTGCTGTCAAGCAAATCCCAAGGGTACAGAATAATTTTTCCCACTTACTTGGCTTACCTGTAAACAACACTTACCCAACTATGACAATAAAGGCACTAAATATGGACTTAACCAAATTTGGGGAGGGGGATGCTTACAAGGAAGGGAAAAAGAAAATGTACACAGTTTAAAATTCCCACTACCTCAATAGGAAGTCAGGAACTAGAATCTAAAATTAAAGAATCAAGAGAGCAACCTACTCTGTGAGTCAGAAATATAGGAAAGGACTAGCTGAACAATTTAACTCAGATGTGCAGACAGGAGCCTCAGAGGAAAGGGAAGTGGGAAGGAAAAAGATAACAAACATTCCTTGTCTTTTTTCTAGACGCGACATCATTGTTGTTCATTGTCATCCAGTAGACCCCAGCCGTGGCCAGCCCGTGTGTGACAGGGCAGCATTGCTCCTGAGGGGTTTCTTTGCTATCATCTCCCCAGAAGCAGATCTCCAGGCCTTTCTTCAGCAGTATCAGTAGGTGGATTCAAGATGCCAAACTTGAGAATTTGCAGCAATACATTCTCAGCCTTAGTTGGATGATTATGTAAAAGCATTTAAAACAAATATTATATAAACTCCACTGGTCAGATGATGTAAACAGACAGTGATGTAAACTGATTGGTGGAGAAAGAGTAAGGATGGCCTTACTACCTGTGCAGAGGTAAAGTGTGGGTATACAGGTAAAAGTCCCCAGTTCCACCTAAAACAGAAAAGTCAAAGTTCTTCTCCACTTTAACCCGGGAGACTGGTGCTGGAGTGAGTTTGTGCAAGTGAAAAAACAACCCCCAAGACCCAGTTGTCCCTCGAGTCAGAGCCAACTCAAGGCCCCCCTAAGAGGATTGGAGCGCAATGGTGCTCCGCAGGCTTTCCATGCCAACCTGGACAGATGTAGGTCACCAGCCCTTTCTCCAGGGCCGCTCTGGCTGGACTCAAATCTCTAATCTTTTAGTGCACAGCCGACCACATTAGTTATTGCCCCATGGTCCTCTTCTGAAAAACACCAAGCAGCAAGGGAGAAGCCCACCAAATACTCGGGGAGCGTGTGCTGGTGAGGTGCCCAGGCTCAGGTTTCAAGCTCTAGCTCTATCACCTGCTAGCTATGTGATTTGGATCTCCTGCTCTGTCCCCATCTCCTGAGGAGCCAATGAATTCACATGGGACAGCTCAGGCCAACACCTGGCACAGGTATGCAGTCACATGTGGACCCTGCAGAGTGGAGGATACAAAGAATCCCAAGCCTGTCTCTGACCTTCACGAACTTCAAGAGGGAGCATGGGGGGAGAAGACCCAGCTCTCCATAAGCATGTTCCCAAGAATAAAACCCAGATGGGTGGGTGCAAGGGAGATTCGTTTCCCAGAAGGGATGCTCAGGGGAAGGTCTAGAAGTCACCTTTCAGATTGTGTCCCCAGCACTCCTTCACCTAGGGATGTCCCCTTTCCCCTTCTGCAGTCACATGCTTGCAACAGAAGCTGCTGTTTTCTTAGCCTGTGACCGGTTCTCTTTGAGCAGATGTGGGTAGGTCTGAATCAACCTGGTCCAGTCAGTTTCTCACCTGGGAGCCCTGACCTGGGAGTGACAGCTAGAGTGGTCTCCTTCCATTGTCTCTGCACTCATGTTGGAGCCAATCCACCCCACGGATGGGAAGGCAATTTTTACTCAGAATCACCCTTTAGGACAAAACAGTACTGCTCCCTAGAGCGTCCAAGCCTGTGAGTTTTACAGGAGCTGAGTGCCTTGTCTTTCTCCTGAAAAGCAGCTGGTGGGGTCAGATCACCCGCACTCACGCAGCAGCCGAAGGCACCACCCTCTGCACCACTAGGGCTTCTTAGGTGGGAGTCAGGGGCCACTTTTTGTTGAGTAAATCGAAAGCAGAGGGTAACCATCTGCAGGGAGAGAAAGGGGTGCAGAAGGAGGAGTACAGGGAGGTGTACAGGGAAAGGAGAAGCTTTGTGCTGGATTCACTGCTTCCGGTTGTATCCCACCTGGCAACTGCATTCCACGGAATGCCCCAGTATGCCTGTCAAAGCAAACAAACAAAAAACCCTTATGGTGAATACTGTTTTGAATTGAAATTTTACCAGAATAGTCCTATTTAAAGAAGGGGACTTCCTCTCCTCTCCCTGCTCCCCAGGCCTCAGGAGAAAAGATGTAGCCACATACCCTGGTCCACTGAGCCACTTGATAAATCTGTGCCTGGAAAAGCCCCAGGAAGTCTCTGGGGTCACATTGCAATGGGCCCTGGCACTGGCCCAGGGCAGAGCAGCTTCAGTGTCCTGGGCTGGACGTAGATTATGGCATGGGATGGGAGGGGATAGGAAGAAAAAGTGGCCCTCATGTCCCAAACTTAATTGCCCTACTGTGCTTTTCAGGAAGAAAACAATTACTCAGCACCCACCCCTCACAATGAACAATATTTGTACCATAGTCTGTCATCCTGGACGACATGTAGTGTAGGTATGCAGACACCAGAGTGCTGTCCGAGCCTCCAGGACCTTGACTGTGGCTTTCTTTGGAAGTAAGGTCTTAGTCAATTGTAGTCGGTAACCATGAGGTTACCCTGGATTGGAGAACGCATTGCCAAGGAGCAAGTCTGACTCACAGGGACTCCTGGGTTACAGAGAAGAGCTGTTCCCTGGGGCTTCAAGGCTGGTCAGTCACCTTTTCCCTGCCTGTGGGTAGATAAGCTGTAGGTTTTATAAGTCAAGTTCAAATATTTGTGCCACCCAGGGTCCCATGAGGAGGGAAGGAAGAGGAATATTTGCATACCAAAGCACAGGACGCACGAAGAGAGGGCAGCCATGCACAGTCACAAGCTAAGATTGAAGGCATAAGTTGCCATGCTCGGGAACTGACGGTCATGGCAGCTCCATCCTGTCCCTTAGGGTCTCTGTGCGTCAGCTCTCAGAAAGCCTCCACCGGACACCGGGTTTCAGACTCCCAGCCTTCCAAACCTCCGAAATACGTGTCTGCTTGTGCCAGCGTGCGACCCAAGCCCTGGGAGAGCACTGCGGGAGAGGTGGCTGGGGAGTAGCCTACCAGCAAGTGAAAAGCACCATGGGAGAGCTAAATTCAAAGGCAGGTCACTAATTGTCAGTTTGGGCACTGTCTGACATACAGTGTCCATGTTCCCCAAATGTTTGGGGGCGTCAATTTTATCTATCTATCTATCTATCTATCTATCTATCTATCTATCTATCTACCTATCTATCTATCTACCTATCTATCTATCTATCTATCTACCTATCTATCTATCTACCTATCTATCTATCTATCGTTAAAGGGAGGCAGCTCTCCTCCTTTGTCATTGCCCCTAGTGGTTTTAAAGGCACCCTGGTGGTATACGGAAGGATGGGTTGGGGTGCCCACCACAAGGCCAACAATTCAAACCCACTTGCTGCCCCGCAGATGAGATAGTCTGCTCCTCTAGAGACCTCGTGGCTGAGGAACCCAAAGGAGCAGTCCCATTCTGCCCCAGAGCATCTTTATGAATCACAATCAACTCAGGTTTGGTTAATGGTTCTAAAGACCCCCAAACCCAGGCCTTGCAGCTCTGGACCATGGGTAGGTTATAGGGAGGCCAAGGTCAAAGTTGTTGGCAGAGGTTCTTGGGCTTTGTGCAGTGGACAGATGGTGGCAGCCCTAGTGGGTTTCTCTCCGTGTTCTGGCCCTCTAGGCCTCTGCTGCTGCTGCTGGCCTCAAGTCTCTGCCAGCAACTGTAGCAGCAGCAATAAGAACAACCAGAAATGGGCTTCCATAGCATTTAAAGTGATGTCCAAATCACATAGCCTCTTATTTCAGAAAGCATACTGAAAACGTTAAGTGACGTTTAGCTGTACCCAAGAGGCAGTGATCAGAGATTGCGGCCAGTTGAGAACGTGGACAGCTCCGTGGAGGAAAGATGGCTGGGATGTTAATTGTGCAGACCAGTTGGTGAGAGTTGCCGTCAAGTCAGTACAACTCATGGCGACCTCTTGCCCGATCCTGCTCCATCTTCATCTTCCAGCATCAACACAATCAATATTCAGAAGGGTCTCAAGGAAGGGATGAGCCAGCCAGGGTGCAGTATAAGACCGATGAAACACACAACATTCCTCTAATTCTTTAATGCTTCCCTCCCCCTCCCCCTGACTCCACCTCTGTCATGTCCCCAATTCTATATTCCAAGTCCGGCTAGATCGAAGCAAGCACACTGGCACAGATAAGAGCTCTCGACACACAGAATCCAAGGCAGACAAACCCCTCAGGAACTGTAGTGGTAGTAGCAATATCACGAAGGTAGGGGAGATTGTGGGGAGGAGGGGTGGAGAAAGGGGGAACTGATCACAACGACTGGCATACAATCCCACACCCCACAGTGGGATGAACAACAGAAGTGTGGGTGAAGGGAGACAGCAGGCATTATAAAATATGAACATAATTTTTATATATTTTTTAAAAAGAATAATTTTAGGAGGAAAATAGGACATTGCTGTTGTGTTGTGATTCATAGGGTTTTCAATGGCTAATTTCAGAAGCAGATCACCAGGTCTTTCTTCCAAGTCTTTCTTATTCTGGAAGCTCAGATGAATCGTGCTGGCATTTGAAATACTGGTGGTATTTCAGCTCACAAGCCAGTGTGGGTGGGGTACTTCTCTGTGTCTACCTACCTCTGCTGGACTAATATAGTGCCATGAACAGGGTAGGTGCTCAAGCCATTTTGGCCAAATGAGTGCAATCACGGGCAAAAGAATAGCATGAATAAAAGCAAGTCGTGGAAAAGGACATGGAGTCAACGCAGGGGAATAAGTAGTAAACATACAAGCTGGTAACAGGAGGCAGCAGGAATCGATCTTCAGAAGATAGGCTATCAAAGATAGTCAAGAGCAGAGCTGTAGATGAAGGGTGGCTGTTGCCTCCTTGAGCTCTGGCCTGCCCAGTGATGGGCTCAAGGCCTGGTGCAAGTAGGTGCTCAAGATGAAACTAAAGGAATGGGCAGATATAAATAGTTATCCCATTAGCAAAATGTTCACTACTGGGTTCCCAACATCTCTCAATCGTTCAACTGAGGACTCCATGCACAGAAATTGTTGTTGGCTTTTAGCATGGAGTCAAAGGGACAAGGACTTTTTTGTACTCCATTCCCTCCCTAACTGTCCTGAGGTAAAAATAAGCAAACCCACTGGCGTTGAATCGATGCGGACACAAAGCAGCTCTATAGGACAGTGGGAATTGCCCCTGTGGGTTTCTCAGACTGTAACTCTTAAAGGGAGTGGAAAACCCTGCCTCCCTCCTGAGGAGATGGCTGGTGGTTTTGAACTGCTGACCTTGCAATTTGCATTCCAATGCATAACCACTTCACTGCCAGAAATGGCCCGAAGAAGGCCTATGTCTTGTGTTTCTGTGTGAAAGGAATACTCTAAGGTTATCCCCATCTTTGATCGGTCTTACTTAAAATGGTTGCCACTCAGTGGGGTGGGGTGGGGGTTAGGAAGAAACTGCTGGATAACTCAACTCAGCGCTTGCTTTTCCTTCTAGGACAGGGGTTCTCAACCTTCCTAATGCTGCAACCCTTGAATACTGTTCCTCCTGTTGTGCTGACCCCACAACCATATAATTATTTTCATTGCTACTAAATCACTGTCATTTTACTACTGTTATGATCCCAAAGGGGTCATGACCCACAGGATGAGAACCACCACTCTAGGCGCTGGCTCGCCATTTCTCCACCTTCCGACCAGGGACCCACAAGGGAGCTTGTAAGGGGAGAGCTCCATCCATTTCAGGAGAAGCCATCAGCGGGTCCATTTGGCAGCATCTGCCAGGGGTGTGAAGCAGCTTTTCTCAGGAATGAATCTAACATTTTCATTATTGTCTGTCCAGGCCCTTGGTAAAACAAAGGGCCCCGGGCTCAGGAAATGGTGGAACAAGCAGGTGTGAGTAACCGATTCCCTCAAACCCCAACTATTTCTGGTTTGAGAATTTCCTTTCCAATAAAATGGAGATGATAATCACATTCTTTTCCAAAGGCTTAGTGGAAAGGGAAATGTGTGCAATGCTCAGTAAATGTTTGCCTCTTTATTTCCCACTTTTGAAGCCCTGTTTGAAATTAGGAGACGTCCACAAAGGCAGGATCTATTCTACAGTGTATTTTCAAGAGTTTGATCAAGGTTAAAAATGTGGAAATCATTACAGGAGCTTTCAATAAAGAATTATTCTCTGCTAAAACAAAATATATCAAAAGAAACAAAATTCCTCGCCATCCAGGCTGTCCTCATGATCCTGAGGACATGACTATTAGGCCAGAGCAAAACTGCCCTTAAGGTTGTCCAAAGCTGTAACCGTGACAGGAAGAGAAAACCCCATCTTGCTGCTGTGGGTTGGCTAGTGGGCTCGAACTGCTGACCTTCCAGTTCTTCCCAGTACCCCCAAAGCGTAACCCAGTAGACCTCCAGGGTAGTGCCTTTTTTCTTTCCTGAGGTTGACTCAAATGGTCAAGCACTTGATGAATGACCAAAAGGTTAGTGGTTCAACTCCACCCAGAGGTGTTCCTGAAGAAAGACCTGGTAATTGGGAAAGCTGCAGCCTGTGGAGACATTCTATTTTCACACACGGGGCATTGTCGAGAGTCAAAGATAACTCAACAATGGGTCTGTGGGTTTGGTTTACTGAGGTAGAAATGGCACACAATAAGTCGACCTACTGAAGCGCACCGCATTTAAAACATGGGAAAGTTTTGGAAGAGCAGGAGTAGAATCATCACCTTAAAAATAAAGGGCGCGTCCCCCACCCCCCAAAGTCTCGTGTCTTTTTGCATTCCCTGCAATCGATTGCTCCCTCAAAGGATGGACCTGCTTCCTGTTACTGGGTGTTAGTCTGCATCTTCTGGGGCGTTCTTGTGGGGACCCTATGGACTCATCTCTTTTTGGTGTGCTCCAAGCTTGGAGCTGAGAGACCAGAGCCCTTCTCCAGACTTGACCAGAACCAGCTGTGTGACTGACTGCACGGGTCATCCCTCCTGTCTGTGTCTTAGTTTCCCTGGTCAGTAAGATGGGAAATGTTAGGGTCCACACAAGCTCACTGCCCTCAAGTTGACATCAACTCATCCTGGCTCGATATCACAGGGTGGAACTGCCCTGGTGGATTTCTGAGATTGTAACTATTTATGGGATTGAAAATCCCCTTTTTTCCGGAGTCATGGGGTTTCAAACTGCTGTCCTTGTGAACTACAGCCCACCTCGTGACCACTGCAACACCGGGGCTCTGAAAACACAAGGCTCAGTGGAAGATTAGAAAATATACATTGTGTGCATGTGTGCTCTCTAGCTCGGGTCTGAAGATAATAACCTTCTTCCCTTCCTCTATTCGAACAAACAATTGACTCTGTGGCTCATTTCCTCAGGGAAATCTTGGGTGGGAGTGGACACAGAAGTTACCTGAAGATCTTCTTGGTTGAGGAGTTCCCCGGACCTTTAGAACTGGGTCAAAAGGAGAAGGGGCTGGGTGGGGTCTTACAGACGGAGTTTTAGGGAAATGTTGGGGGAAGAAAGAGATTGACACTTCTCCACTGGCCTTCAACCAGCCCTTCCGGTTTCTATATTCTTTGGTCCCTCCCCACTTCTGGATCCTTTAAGAACTGGCCCTTTCTGGAACTCTTCAGGCAAATGAATTTGCTTTTTTTTTTTTTTTAGATATAAGGGAAAGGTTTATATACAAGAGGAACAGGACATTGAGCCCAGTCCAGTCCAAAGTCATAAGTCTGATATTAACTCATATGCCTGAAATCAGTCTATACAGTCTCCTTCTGACTCATGAAGTCACAGGTCAGCGGGTGCAGAATCCCGGTGTTGGCAAGGGTCTCCACATGGCTCCTCGCTTCCAGGGCTCAGGGTCCATCAACAGCAGAAGCAACTCATCACTGGCAGAGGTCTCCATGTGGCTGCCCCAGCTTCAGAGGTCTGTCTCCATCAGGGCCAAGCCATGTGGTCTCTCTGCTGGCTCCTCCAGCTTCTTGGACGCTGCCATCTTGTCATGTCCGTGATTCATTGTCTCGCAGACTAACTCCCAACCTCTGGGGGAAGACAACTTCTCATCTTCACGAGGGAATTATAGTGAGATTTCCCAGAAGTCTCAGGAGAAAACCATGCCCACATAGAGGCCTCATTGGCTACTCAATGGCTATCTCCCGATTAACAGACTAGACTCTACCCCTACATTTCAATCATAAAATTCACATAAGCACATGACTGCCACAGTCATGCAAGTGGAGCTACAACTTTGGTCCGTGAGTTTGGTAGGAAACAGCAGAATACATGGACAGAGGGCAAAAACATGACTTGTGTTGGTCACTTTGCCCCAAGCAAATGAATTTGTCTCTTGTGGACCAATCAATTCCTCGAGGAGCCCCTGACCCTGCCCTTGTGGTCAGGCTTCCAGTCCTTCTACAAACTCCTTTGTCATCCTGCATCTGCCTTCTGCTCCATGGAACATGATAGGTTACAGCTGTGACCTCCTTTCACTGAGTTGAAACTTAGTTTGCTGCTCTGTTCACTTGGGGTGATTTTCTGAGAAGGGTATAGAGAGGTCTTTACTGCCTTGGAATTGGAAGCTATTAAATTATTTTCTGTGGAATAATTTTTTATGGAGGGTGAATATTATCCAATAGTTCTCCCACAGTAGATAGGGCTCTCCTGCACTTTCCCAGTTAATCCCTGCTTCTCTCCTCACTCCTCCTGACCCCCACTAGCTTGAAAACAAAAGCAAATTCACTGCCACCGAGTGGATTCTGACTCGTTTTGGCCCTATTGCAGACTCTAGAGTTACCCAGTTGTGTTTCTAAGCCTTTACATCTTTGTAGAACCAAGCAGTCTCCCCTTTCTCCATTGGAGACATAGGTAGGTTTGAATTCCTGACCTTGTGGCTAGCAGTGCAATGCTTGACTCATGACACCAGCAGAGTTCCTTCTCCACTAGATAGACAACTAATATTCTGGTTTTGTTTGTTTGTTTTGCTTTGCTTTCAACCATGGGTTCATTTGCTTGTCCTAGGATTTCACATAGGTGGAACTGCACCAGCTTTGCCTCTCATGACCAACTTCTTCCACTCAGCGCAGGTTTCAGATGTGCTTGTGTTCTATCCATCAGTTGTCACTGTTGCGTCTTTGTGAACCACAGTGACCTTGTGTGTAGAGCAGAATGTGCCAGAGGCTTTGCAAACTGTGACTTTCCGAAAGCGAGTGCCAGGCCTTGCTTCAGGGGAGTCTCTGGGTAGATCAGAACCACCAACCTTTTAGCTATGCCGAGTCATTTTCACTGGTATGACTATACCACAGTTTTATTAAATCCATTGTTCTGCTTTTTCAAGTGTTTAGCTATGATTCGTTAAGCTGCTGTAAGCATTCACATACAGGCCTTGGTATAGATGTCTATTTGTATGCCCTTGAGTGAAGTAGCTGATCCCAAGATAGGTAGATACTCCATTTTCTGAGACACTGACTTTCCAAAGCAAGGTCTACCATGCTGCGTTCACACCAGCAATGTGTGAGAAGGTCGGTTATTGTACATTCTTGTCAAGCCTTGCTATGGTCTGGGATTTTACTTTGCACCTTTTTTATGGGTGGCTAGTTGAACTTCCCTGTGGGTTGTATTTTCCCTAAAGGAGCACTGGTGCTCGGTTAAGCTACTCAGCTGCCTACTGAAAGGTCCCTGGTTCCAACCTACCAGCTGTCCCATGGAAGGAAGGAGTCTGCTTCTGAAAAGACGATAGCCTTGGAAACCAGAAGGGGTGGTTCTCTCTGTGCTGCGAGGTCACTGTGAATCTGAACGAGCTAGAGATTCGTGGGGTTGGTCTTTGGTAAATGTGGCCCCCTCCTTGGCTGAGTTAGCCAGAGCTCTGAGAAGGGGTTGCCATGGCTGTTTGTGCTTGCCATTGAGACTTGACAAGCGTGCTTCCTGTGGTCAGAAAAGAACTATTGGTGTGCTCCGCTTCTAGTGACGTGGGTTTGTGTGTTGACAGAGGGTGTAATGTGCCCTAGGAGAGATGGCTCCCTGGCAAAAAGGACTATGAGCATGTCATTCGGGAGCTGGAAAAAGAGGCCTCAGAGGCAAAAAGTGGTGTCTTACATAAAAATTGACATCTCAGTATAGTCTAGCTCTTGCTTCAGGACTTCAGTGTTGAGGATAAAAATACTTTGGAGACAAACAAGGGATGGAAGAAAAAGGGTTTACCTTTTTAAACTAAAGGAATAGGAAATATTTGGGGGATCCATGGATCCCCCATGGAACATACAGCAGTTTCAAATTGTGATGCCACCATTTACAAGCACACTACTAGTAGAGTAGCGTTTGATTTGCGTTTCCCTCCTTCCCCGACTACAAACCAATTTTTCCTTTGGTTCTTTGGCCATTTCTATGCATTTTTTTGTAAACCATCTGTTCAAAACTTTGGTCTAATTAGAAAAGAAATTATAGTTGTTGCTTGCTTTTTTGAATTTTTTACATAGTCTGGACACAAGTAAAATCTTCTCCCAGTCTGGCGTTCCTATTTATTTTAACAATGTCTTTTGAAGGGCCAAAGATTTATATTTATATGGACTCTATCCATTTTCCTTTTATGTCTAGTGTTTTCTGTGTCCTAAGAAATCTCTGCCTTGTACATATGTAAATATATTTATATATAATGATGGGGAAATAGATCTATGTGCATATTTTTATAGGTTTAGCTTAAGGTAGCAGATGGATATTGGGCCCCTATTCAAGTACTCCCTCAAAGCAAGAATACTTTGTTCTATTAAATTGGCATTCCATGATGGTCACTTTCCCAACACATTCAATGAAGACAAATGTGTACATAAGCAAATGTGGTGAAGAAAGCTGATGGTGCCCAACTATCAAAAGATATATAGCCTCTTGGGTCTTGAAGGCTTGAAGGTAAACAAGTGGCCATCTAGCTCAGAAGCAACAAAACCCACATGGAAGAAGCACACCAGCCTGTGCCATCACAAGGTGTCGATAGGATCAGGTATCAAGCAACAAAGAACAAAAAACTCTATTATTGTGAATGAGGGAGAGTGTGTGCAGAGTGGGAACCCAAAGCCCATGTGTAGACAACTGGACATCTCTGTACAGAAGGATCTCGGGAGGACAATAGTTAGTCAGGGTGCAGTGTAGCAATGATGAAACATACAACTTTCCTCGAGTTCTTCAATGCTTCCTCTCCCCACTATCATGATCTCAATTCTACCTTACAAATCCAGCTAGAACAGATGAAGTATACTGGTACAGATAGGAACGGGAAACACAGGGAAACCATGACAGATGAACCCCTCAGGACCAGTGCTGAGAGTGGCAATACAGGGGTAGGGGGATGGAGTTGAAGGTGGGGCAGAAAGGGAGAACCGATCACAAGGATCTACATATAACCCCCTCCCTGGAAGATAGACAACAGAAAAGTGAATAGAGATGTCAGACAGCATAAGACATGACAAAACACTAACAATTTATAAATTTTCAAAGGTGCATGAAGGAGGGGCAAGTAGGGATGGAGTGCCTTGAGGGGGCAGTTAGAGGTTGGAAAACAAGACCCTTGTCTTCCTTCCTCCTCCATCCCACCTCTACACTCACCTCAATCCAAGCACCCCCCACATCGTCATTTCCTGATGGGGATTTTAACTAAGATCTCATTTGACAAAAAAGTTCTGCATGGTCTTGAGTCCTTCCCTCTCTCGAGCAATAAGTGTCTTGCAGATAGAAGCCCCCTCCCCCGCTCCCCAAACATCCACTGCCTTCGAGCTGATGCCAACTCCTGATGATTAAGACTCGTTGGAGAGCAGACAACTCTGTCTGCTCCGTCTGGGCAAGTGGGTTTGAACCACCAGCCTAGACTTACCTGACAGCACCCGTCAGGCCTGTGTGCCTGCCTTTTCTTTCTTCAGCTCCCAACAGAGGCTAGGCCTCCGTGGACACTAAATACATTTTAAAAACTGAATTAGGTCTATCTCAAATCGGACTGGGAAGAAGAGTCTTACATAAGCTGTCTTCCAGGGCTTAAAATCTGGGCCAGCCTCCCCCGAAGGGAGCAAGGCTCTCAATGGGGAGAAGATCAGAGCCTCTGAGGCCGCGGCGGCTTCATAGGAGCAATGATGAAAGCAGGGGCTTGGGATTATATAATTTCCCACTATTCATAAAGCGCTTTCATATAGCGTGTCTGAAAAACAAGGTGCTACTTACTCTAAGGAACACAAAGACAGCCAAGACCCCAGAGTTTCCAGTACCCGGTGAAGAGAAGGGATGGAAGTGGGTCACACTGTCAAGTGGGACAGAGGTCTGTCCCTTTGGGGCAAGGAGAAGCAGGCCTGAAAGACCTTCCTTATACCCCACTCAACTCCAAGATTCCCAAAGGGGCTTGAAACACCACCTGGCACCATCCTTCATCCCTGAGATTCCCCGTCAACGTTACCCTAATTCCAAGGCCCGCACCCGCAACTCTCATGGGATGATAGCACTGGCTGGGTGTGAGGGTAATGAATTCCAACCAGGGGGGTTGGGCCTCCAGGGTCTCCCCACACATCTCATAGCTGCACTCCGTCAAGACTCTGCAGACACCCACCCCCGCCCGTCTCTAAGTGAGACAGACAGGCATGACCCGAGACCAGACGCCCTCACTTCCTGTTGGTGACAGCAGCAAGCAAGGTCAGCGGATCAATCTGTCCCACCCCCATGCCTGGAGACCGCCTCCACGTTTTCACAATTTCTCTCTGCCATTGACCTACAGAACCATCTGAGTCAACCAAAAAAATGAGTAGGGGGGAGAGGAGGCGTTCCAATGGTTAGATATGGTGAGGAACTTTTGGAAAGGATTTTAAACGCTTAGCACTGTGCCGAGCACACATTAGTGTTCCGTCCGTCTCCTCGCCTCTGTTGAGGAGCCCTGGTGGCTCAGGTAATTAAAGCACTCAGCTGCCAGTAGTTCAAACCCAAGAGCCACTCAGTGACAGCAATATGTGACAGTCTGCTTCTGGAAAGATTTCATCCTTAGAAACCTTATGGGACAGGTTTCTTAGTTTCATAGTGTCGTTGTGAGTTGGAATCAACTCCACAGATGGAGGCTGAGTTTACTAAAAGGTGTGTGTGTGGGGTGGGGGGGTGGTGGTGGTGATATTAACATTGTTGTGAAAATAAGTAGCAGACCCCAAGACTATCCTGAAAGGTGCCCTTTAAACTTGACACTAAGCTACATCTGGAGGCCATCTCTCAGTTCCATCACAGATCGACTCAGAAAATCGACAATAGCATCCATAAGGACTGGATACTAAGGTCCTTTAAGAATGCAGCTCATGGGCACATTTACCCTAAAGCAGAAATGAGAAGGTAAAGGGGGAGGGAGGAGTCAGGGATGTTAGAGTAATGGAAAGAGAGCAACCAGAATGAAAACAATGAGAATGTTGACACATCGCAAAAACCAAAAATGTAACCAATGTCACTGGAAAATATGAAGAGAAATTATTCAATAAGAACCCAATTTATTTTCTTCAAGGAGCCTGATGGACAGACCACACACACCTCAGGCTCCACCACCCTGAGTCCAGAAGAACTAGGCGGTGCTCAGCTATCACTACCAAGGGGCACATTAGAGAGTCTTGGATAAAGTGGGAGGATAATGTGGAACAAAATTCACAATCATAAAAAAAAAAAGCAGGCCTACTAGTCAAAGCCTATGGAACCACCGAGACTGAGATGCTCAGTTACCTTCCGACCCATCAGTGAACTCAACACTGGTTCAATTTCCCGCCAAACAAAAGACAGGTAGGTGTAAGGGAATCAATCACCCAAGTGAATTACCGATGTCTTGGAGTCATCAACCGTTTGAGATCTAAAGGGCAGCCTTTTGCCCAGGACCAAGTTCAGAAAGGTTAGAAACGGAGGAGGGACAGAAATGGGAAGCACAGGGAGGAAGTGGCTTGAGTGACATCACAGTGTGGGAGTGGTGATCCCTGAGATGAAACAAAATGTGAATGAACCATTGAATGAAAACCACAAACCTTCACTTAGGTCCTAATAAGGAAGTTAAAAATAAAAGATTTCTTCTCACCTCAGACACCTGGAACTTCAACTGGAAAATGTAAGGCATCTGAGGAAGCAGAAGACAGCTGTGCCAATTCTGGAGAGCTTTTGGTAGCAGACAAATAATGTCTTGCTACATCAATGCCCTATGTGCTGTATTAAGACATGCATTATTCTGGCAAGCCTGTCTGTGATGGTCATTCTGATATACTTGGGCTTTCTTTGTTCATATCAGGATATATCACAGAGGTGCTATGGAGTGGTAGGTTACCTTGTTGAAGTTGTAAAATAAGTTTTTCTGATTTGGGGTAAATAAACCCAATACTGATGAACCCATAAGTATAGAAAGTGGAAGGGAAGGGGTTGGGCTTGGATGAGGGGGTTGGGTGAGATGAAGTCCAGGTACCCAGGAAGGAATAGGATGTTTGGGAACTGATTATGTAAGCAATGGTACAATTCTGCTTGACAGGATTGAACAATGCAATGACATGACATTTGTGTTGATTCCCGAGTAAGAAGCTATTGGAAGACCCAAATAAACAAACATAGATCCAAGAATAGTTTGGGGATTCACACTAAATCCCAGCTCCAATTTAAGAACAATTAATTCTTTCATCACGGCCCTGCTTGCTTCCAGAAAGACAGGCGCTATAGTAAAATGAGGTGAAGAAATTAGATGGGGTCAGCTATCAGAGAAAAGTGTCTGGGGTCTTAGGCTAGTCTTTGAACAAGCAGAGATGTTAACTAAGTCCACATGGAAAAAGCATACCATCATCAGTCACCAAAGGCTTGGGAAGCCTATCACTCAAAGTTGACAGGAGGGGTGCGTATCAGAGCCTACAATCTGAGAACCTGGTTGACAGAAGGCTCTGGATGACAGTAGAAGCCTGAGATTCACTGGTGGTGGAACTATACAGGAAATAAGCCTCTGGTGAACACCCTCTATCCACAGTTGAGGGAGAGGAAGAAAGTGGCCACCAAACGGAGAACGTTGGAAAGTTGAGCGGAGAAAGCCAAAGGCAGAAGCCTGGCTTGAACAGTTAAAGCTTGTCAGCAGATTCCCCCTAGGATGCAAGCTGGACCTCATCTGGTTTCCAAAATCTAAGTATTGGGGGGTTGTATTGTTTGTTTGGTTCTTAATTATGCAAATTAGGGGGTATTTCAGGGCAGTTATAACTTTGGTGGTCACCCTCTTGAAGTTGTGGTACATGTTTTTGTTTTGCTTTTCAGTTTTGGGTATGAAAACCAGAACTGGGAACCTATAGAGTCAGCCAACGGATAGGATTTGGGGGGAGGGGGACACAGAGGTGATGACATCAAGGAGTCCATATAGAAAAAGAATGTTTGGAAACTGATTGTGGTAGCAAATGTACAATTTTTCTGGATGTGATTGAACGATGGAATGATTGGATATATGTATTAATCTCAATTAATACAAAGTGATTTTCTGTATAGTAAATACAGGATATGTAAATCTAAAGAGACAATAACTGGAGTGATGCTTTCTTGGGGGCATGACAAGTGGGATTGGGGGAAATGGGGAGCCAATGACAATGAGTACAAGAAAGAAGAAAATGTTATAAAATTGATTGTGATGGTGATTGTACAATTCCTAATAGCATTGAACTATTGAATTGTCTGATATGCCACTAAACTGTCAAAAATAATTTTTAAAAGAAAAATTATTTTCTGTATCATCATTAGAAGCCCCCCTCACATTAATACACTTCTCCTTATAGATTACGCATAAAGGCATCTCAAACATACCTTTCAAAACAATTTAGATGGCCAGGACTCCTAAGCAGTGGTAGGAAAATCACATTTTATCCATGTCTTTCTTTATACATGATCGATAATCCAGACATATCTCAGATTTCCAATATCCCTTAACAAAAAGGAGAGCAAGAAAGAAGGAAACTTCCAAATATGGAAGTTTACACTTCCATACTATCTCATTTACACTTCTATTTAAAGATAGCTGTTTCTAATGGTAATACATAGATTTTGTCTACCTAGACATTAAGCTTATATAACTAGTATCCTCAAAATTAGAACTATGTAGAATATAGAAAATATTCTACTAGGGATATATATATATATATATGGATATATATATCCCAAAAAACAAAGCTCACTGCCACTGAGTCAATTCCATAGGGGTAGAGAAGAAGATAATATCGAGCAATACAACTAAATGATTAAAAAGCTTTAATTTCTATATAAAGTATTCCACTGGCATAGTAATCTAACAGAGTATAATTTCCAAGTCACATCAAGCAATTTTATCTTCTCACATTTCAAAGGAAATGTTGATAACCAAAAATTTTACAAATATATCATAAATGATAGTAGGCAAGAATAGAAAGTTTTCTTAGAAGCTGTCAAATGCCACAAGTTGATGCTTCTGCTATTTGTGATCCTAAAGATGCGACATTTTCATCTCATCCAGTCTTTTCCCATGTATATGAAAATCGGGTATCATCCATCTAACACCAGAGGTCATCATACCCTGTCAAGCGTCCTGCATTTGGGGGAAAGAATGCTGCCCATGTATCAGTCCCAACCAAGTGGGCTCCATCTGCAGCATAGACTCAGCAAAATAAGACTCCCTATTATAAGAATGAAGGGTGTTCCCTTTGTCTTGTGGACAAAGGCTGTCTGAAAAAGCACTCTCTTCACTACAAGCCAGAAGGCTAGAACTTCAAAATAACTAGAACTCTGCATTTTCTACATGCAGAGAGCCTCGTCTTTCACTCTTTGTGCAATGGTGCTTGGGTCGATAGCAAAGAGTTTCTGGGGTAAGTTTGCAATTCTGGATACTTCTCTGTTCTGTGGCCTGTTTGTAAATGGTATTACTTCGAAGTTGCACAAGAAGTGTCCATTTCAAATCCCATTGCTTGGTCTAATTTCAGTTCCTGAAACCCCTCATTCATCATAGCTTCGGGTTTGGCAGGCTGGAGACTTTTCTAGACCTTTACAAAGGTAAGTGAATCCCTCTTCATCACAAAAGCTGTCACTGCATTACAGTGACACTTTAACTACTAAGTGGCAGCACAGCAACACAGTGTGGCCCTGCACATGCCTGGCCACAGAAGGTCACTCACTGGTCCAAAGACCTCTTAGGTCTGCCCAATACAGGTGCATGGAGGCACCACAGATTTGAGCCTAGACCCTGTCTTGAAACCACATCCCTCCAAGTCTCCCCTCAGTACAGCCTTCATGCCCACCTCCCTCAGCAGGTCCATCTCAGAGAAGCCTGTGGCCTCACCTGATTACAGCCCAGGACTCTGCTCACTGCCATTGCTCTGGCCCTGAGCCATTGACAAGGTTGTGCCCCAGGAAGTGATGTTTGCTTCCAACTTTAAGTCATCTTCATTCTCGTTGGTGTGAGTTTACCAGTAGTCCTCTAGGAGGGGTAGAAGATTACATGGGATTTGCATTCAACAAACATGTATTGAAAGTACACAGTGTGTCAAGTATGTGTGGTTGTGTACCAGGGGGCTTCAAAAAGCTCATGGAAAATTGAATTAAAAGATAATGGAATTTTCCCACAAGCCCTTAAAAAGCCTCCTCATATCTGCTTAATTCTTAGTTTATGTTGTTTTTCACAGTGGAAGAGAATGGAGGCTCATGAAGCTATGTCAACTTTCCCACTTACAGCCAGTGAGTAGGAAGATGAAGGTTCTAACCTAGGTCCACAAGTCCAAGTCCAGGGTTTGCCCCATGAGACCACAGATGCCATTTCAAGGGACCATCCCAAGTCACCTCCTACACAGCCCTCCTAAAATATAACAGACCACAGTCATCTCTCCCCCTCTTGAACTCCGACAGCACTGCCATGTATCTCCCACAAAGGGCTGGACGCTCCCAGGGGTCAGAGAGCATCTCCTCACCCCCGTGGACCGCCGACAAGACACAGAGCACATGTAAAGCAAGTTCTCCGAGGCCAGACAGTCCTTTCAGAGCATCTCATCTACTCTGCCTTCAGAGCTCTGTGCCCAGGGTGGCTGTTTCATTTGCTCTGAGGAAGGATGGAATAACAAAGAGGAGGAAGGGGAAGTACAAGGAACTCATTAGGTCTTATGGGAGCCAGCCCTAAAGGATTGGAATATTTTGGAATTCTGGCTTAAGAGCAGCAAGATGAAGTCCCTGATTGTCTAGAATAATTGAAAAATTAACTCTATTTCTTGAGCACCTACCTGGCCCTAGATATTGCATTAGTAGGTTATTACATGCAATGTTTTATTTAATGCACAAATGCACATCTGCAATTTCTAGGATTAGGATTTTTTTTTCTTTCTTGTGCTCATTGTTATTAGCTCCTCATTTTTCCCCACCCTGTTATACCCCCAAGGAACTATTAAACCAGTGACTGTCCTGATTTCATGTACAAAAAAGAATAAACTGACAACCATGACAAAGTGAAACAGAGAAAAGCCTCAATCAAAAAGAAAGCAGGAAATACTGAAAATGAGAACAAATTAAAAACAGGTCAAAAGGGAGATCAAATGATGTGGTTGAATTTTAACTCAACTGCATCTGCAATAATCCACTTTCAATGCACTCTGCATGATTGCAGTGCAATTTGAACATCCCTGGTCCATGGTCAGAGAGGACTCACTGAAGGTCTAATTCACAAGTATTTCCTCTTCACTTTTATTTTAATTAAAAAAAAGCTGAAGCAGATTCAAAATGAGCCAAAAGGGAGCTCAACGATAAGATACTACATTTTTTACCTCACTACATCTGCCATAATTGACTTTACAAGACTTTCTGTTTGATAGCAAAGTTATTCATACCCCTTGTTTTTTGTGGTCTAAGGGGATTCACCAGAGGCTTTGTCCCTATGTGGACACTGCAAATAGATTTTAGGCTTCCACTGTTATCCATGGCCTGTTGCAAACTAGCTGGTTCACAATTTAAGCTCTGATACCATTTTCTCCTTGGGATTTGAATTTATTAATTTACAAGCCTTAAATCACAGAGAGTGGTGTGCTTCCTCCATGTGGACTTAGTTGACACCTAACTTATATGGCTACTTGTTTTAAGACAAGCTTTTACAACCCTGATGCTATTTTTTCTGATAGTGGGGCACCATCTAGTTTCTTCAGCACACTTTTTTCTGTAGCACTCATATGTTCAGTGACCTCATTATGCAGGTGAGCATCAAGCTTAGTATGTCTTAAGAATTAATTGTTCTTAGACTGGGGCTAGAATTAAGAGCAAATCCACTCAATATCATATATATATATATATATGCTTCTGATTTATTTTAGAGATATCATTTTCATTTATGATAGAGAACATTATCAGTCATCCCGTGGGGAATAAGGTAATTCTGTTGATAGCATCATTAATTTAGCCAATGGTATAGAATTTAAAATGCTATTGAGAAAAGGAAATTATAAAAGTATTGGTTGGCTATAAACTGCAATACTTGAGTTGCTAAATTGTACAGATTAAACTCCTAGCGAATGGATATTATTTATACAAACAATGAGAATTGGTGCATAAAATTTAATTAACCATGATAACCTTTCATTAAAGATTAACCAAAATGCTAGCCTTTCAATACAAGGATCGCCTATACTGTCTCATCTTTCAATCTTTCTGGATTGGTGGTTGGGTCAATAGCAGAGAGTGCCTGGGATAAATTCTGAAATTCTGGGTGCTTCTCTTTAAGCTTTTATAAACATCATTGCTTATAAATTCCACGAAAGGTATCACACTATCCTAATTAGCCCATATTTGGTTCTTAATTTGTTATTTCTTTACTCAGTCACTTATTTTAGAGGCATAATGAAAGCCCTTGAACCCCACCCAAGAGTTAAAATGTCAACTTGTATCTGTGTATATGCTCCTCCCCTGTTCTTCTCTTCCTCCACTTAACCAAGCCAACTCGATTCCCATCCTCTTCTTAATCTTTCCATTTCATTCCATTTATTGGAAGCCTTAAAATACCTGCCTTTTTTTTCATGTGTTTTAATTTAATAAAAGGATTTAATTTGCAAAGTTTATTTTCCATCCCTTGCCACTGTTGTTATTGTTGTTTGGTGTTATAAAGTCAAGGTTTGACTTGTCGCAATCCCATGTGACATAGTGTAACTGCCCCATAGGTTCCCTAGGCCTTAATCTTTATGGGAACACCTTGTCAGATCTGTTCTCTGATGGAACTGCTGGGTTCAGACAAGCAGCCTTTCAGTGAACAGCCGAAGGCTCCACTATTGTGTGACCACAACTCCTTACCTCGTGCTGCAGTGCAATAGCTAAGTGTGGCATCAACTTGGCTGGACTAGGATTCTCAGTGGTCTGGCGGTTAACACCTAGCAATCCTACATCAAATGACCTAACAGCACAATCGCAGTCAATCAGTCGTAAATCTCCATCATGATATAAGTAGGGTAGAAGGTAACATCCATGCTTGGGTCCCAGCCCTGATTCATGGAAGTTCTTGGGGTGTGGCCTGCTCCCTGCATAAGTGGATGCTGTAGAAACATTTTTGCCTGAATCTGGGTGCTGCCACAGACTCACCGACCTCTGTGTCTTTACACGCTAGTCAATAGCCTGCCCTATTGCCTGCTGATCATGGGAGCGCTGGTCCTGGGAGCACGTCATCAGCCACCTGTCAGCTGACCAGCTGGATTCACTGCCTCTGCAGTCCCAGCCTGTCGTCATCTTCCTGCTGAGCATCAGCCATGGCAGTCAGAAGCCGCCTCCAGCCTAATTGACATCGGATGCACAGACAGGAGGGACCTGCCTGCATTCAAGAGTTGCCCGTTTTTATTCCGTGAGAGTCATTTTCTTTATATAAGCTTCCCTGTAATTATACATATATGTGTCACTTGTTTTGCTTCTCTAGAGAACACAAGAAAGTAGTTCATGTATTTTAATAGCGATACAATATTCCACCATCCAAACAGACCATAATTTATTAATTTATTATCATTTGTGCAGTGTCCAATGTTTTGTTACCAACAGTGCCTCTGTGAACTCTTGTGCTTGTTTTCCAGTGTTCATGTACATAATGTTCCTTTGATTCATAGAGCTAGGAATGGAATGGTCCATTTTACAGATGAGAAAACTGAGGCTCAGAGATCTTAAGGACACTGTCTAAGATTGCACAGCTAGTAAACCATCAGCCCCTGAATTAGACTCAAAGCTACTCTAAAGAACAGAAGGTGAAAGGGAAAATAGAGGATGGGAGAAGATAGATAAGAGTCAGAGGAATAAAGAAACTTCATATTTCACCATGAAATTTACCTACTCGGCATTATATACCTGTTTTCACATGTCTTCACCTATGCTGGGCCCTGAAGCTCAGGATTGGGACCGCTGGCTTGGGTAGACTGTTATTTGGCCCTTCAATCCCTGAACTGACTAGTTTGCTGCAGAAGTGGTCGATGTTCCTGGGCTTCTGTAGTGGCCTGCCCTCAGCACACCTCCTTCTTCCCCCAAATGAGGTGCTGTGCCAGAGCCCCCCACTCCACCCCCTTCCTGACGTGGCACTTGGACACAGCCTTCTGTGCTGTTCCTGCTCTGCAGCATCCCTGCCTCCCTCTGGGCCGGTCCTGTGCCCTACCCCCTTGCACACACACACACTAACCACGGGAGGCCACCCACAGAGTCAGTTAATCACCCCTGTGGAAGCCCATTCGGAAGATGTATGCCTCTGGAAGGGAAAACAGGACCTGCAGCTGCGCTGTGATGTCAGGGACGGGGCAGATGGGCATTCAAATACAAATCAGCATTACCAGGCAAACATGCCCTGGGCACACCAGCTGTTCACTGGCCTCGGGTGGTTGCCTTTCAGAATTCACTGCTCCAGTCTCTATGAGTAATTGCTGGGCTGTTCAAACCCCTCCTCAGAGAGCCCCTCTGCCCTGTCCCTGTCTCATTCTCCCACGACTGCAGATTTCCCCCCAGCCAGTCAGTCCTTCATGCTCTGATGGAATTTTCTAGGGCTTTTGAGAGAAATTTGGGGACCAGGAGAGTCAAAGTCTCTACTGGAACAACAACAAAATATTCAAGCCCTACAGATTAAAAACCCAAAACGAAACCCTCTGCTCCAAACCTACTCTGACTCATCGGGACCCTGTGTTGGTCATTTTTATAAACTCAGAGGATCAAGGGGTGGGATTGAACAGCTGGGTTAGCAGCCTAGCACCTAAGTCAGGACTCTTATAAGCCCCATAGAGTGAGAGGTTGTGTTGGCTCAGGGAGAGAATTCACATCTCCCACGCAAAAGCACCGGATGGATTCCAGCCATTACACCTTATGCACTGCCACCATGCCGTCTGTCAGTAGAAACTTGTGTGTTACTTTTGTGCTAAACAGGTTTCTGCAGCGTTTCCAGGCAAAGATGGGCTAAGAAGAAAGATCTGGTGATCCACTTTTGAAAATCAGCTGCTGAAAATGCCCACGGCATCACTGTGCTCTGATCTGCACAAGACGGGGTGGCGTGCTCTTCTTTTGATGCGCGTGGCCCACCCAAGGGCAGCTAACATCAGTAACAGCACCCTGTGACCTGTCGGGTGCAAAGACAGCCAGGGCTCAGTGGTCAAAAAGGAGCGCTCAGGGGTGAATGGTGCATCCTGGCACTTTGGGATGTTGGGGTGAGGGCCTGCCTCCCAAGAAGTACCAGACTTGTTTATTGCCCTTTGGGAAATAAGTGTATGAATCAAAAGAGATGGGGATTAAATGATTACATTGGATGATGCATGAAGCATATGCCAATAAAACTATTTTTTAAAGGGGGTCAGGAGTGGCAGGGAGAATGAACAGCCTAGGAACAAATGACAAAGAGACCTTGTCGCTTTTCTTTGAAAAGGCTTAGGGAGCAGCACTAATCTAGGCTCTTAGTACCATATCCCCACTTGCCATTCACCAGGAGAGAAGCTAACTGACCTTGGACAGCCTCCCTCACCTGATCAATAAAATGGTGATAAAAAATGTCTTTCAGAGTGGCAAGGATGGAACAAGGGAGTGTCATAAATCCTGTAGCATATGTGGTTCTCAGTGACTGCCAACATGGCCCCCATGCCTGGTGACCCTGGATATTTTTTTCAGAAGTAGATTGCCGACCGGTTTTGTCTGGCCCATCATAGCCTGGAAGCTCTGCTTAAACCTGATTAGCATTGTAGCCACGGGCAAGCCTCCTCAGATAGAAGGGTGGAAGGTAGCAGCCTACAAACACGTAGGGGAATCGAACTTGAGTCTTCGTTCGGCATCAAAGGTGAGAATTCTACCACTGAACCATCACTGCTCCAATGAGTGCTTAAAGAAGGCAGCAGTCCCTGCTCTCAAGAACTGAATGCTCTCTCCCCTCCACGTACCTCCATCCAGTTCCCTGTTCAATCTCTCTCAGATGAGTGTTATTTCTCACTCCAAAGGGTTTCTTCCCTTTCTCTTGGAATTGGTGGTGAATGTGTGCAGACTGGCACTTTCTTCTACAGCTTTAGAAAGCCCAACCACCCAACCACCACACGCAAGCACAGACCCCCGAGCAACAATTGGCTCTGCTTGGAGGGGCCTGTAGGGTAAGTGACACTATCTTAGTGGAGGGGCACGGCTGGAACAGAACAATCATGGCGAGCGTCCTAGCCCGCCAGCCTCTGCTCAGCCTACAGGCACCCACTGTGACTCTGTGCAGAGAAAGTACGAGCGGAGACACGGGCTCCTTCTGAGACAGAAGAGCCGAAGGCAGAACCGTCCCCAGCATGGAAGGGCTTGTGAGTGGGACCTTTTGTGGAGAGGGGAACCGCACACAACAGGCACCAGCCCCCACAGTGACGCACATGGCCGGGGCAGATGGCGCTGGCCAGACACACTGCCTTATCTCTCTCTCTGCTGTCCTCGAAGCTCACTGCAAACTTACCGCCATCGAGTCGTGTCTGATGCACAGTGACCCTGTAGGATGAAACCCACAGCCCCTTTGGGTTTTAGAGCCTGTCACTCATTCTGGGAGAAGAAAGCACCCTTTCAACCTTTGGGCTTTATGGTTAGCAGGCCAGTGGGTAACCACTCGGCCACCAGGACTCCCAGGGTTTCTTCTAAGGGCCGCTCAGACAAGGGCTCAGGCAGGCTGGCCAGCAACTGCTCCTCCCCAATGCCAGGTCGTCTGTCTCCCTGGCTGCAGAGCAGGTTCAGGTGCAGCCACTCTGCGTGGGAATGGCTCCTCTGATGAAGACCAGCCCCTCCACAGAGCGGCCGTCTGCCAGTCAGAGTTGGGGCGGGGCAGGGCCATGGCTGCCCTGGCTGTGTGAGGACTGTGTCCCCTCTCTCGCCTGGGTCTTAGGTCGGGGATACAAACATGTTTCCTCTGGCCCTGATTCAGACTTCCCTGTGCCTGCCCCAAGTTCAGTCCTGAATTGTATCCTCACCCTCAAGAAAGGCCATTCACATTAAAATCATAGGCCCTATACCTGTGGGAATTGATTTTTTTTTAAATGAGTCCTCTCCACCTTGCTCCCTATAAAAATCATGGTGGATGGGTATGGGGGCATGACCATGACCATGTTCTGGGGACTAAACTTGTGGAACACAGGCATTTGAGGAACCGAAGAATTTTTGCTCCCATCCAGGAAGGAATCAGAGCCATTGAGGCCCTGAGCTGGATATGTAGCCCCAGAATTATGAGGAAAGCACGGGGCTGTTCTTGAAGGCCATCTGCTTATGGAGTTGGTTCCAGAGGAGTGACAGGTCACTCAGGCATTTCCCTCCACCCAGCCCTTGGCCTATGAGAGAGCTGAACCCATTTAAGGTAACACTCCACCTTCATCTCTCCAGGTGCCCTTACCCAGCAAGCCTGAGCTTCCAGGGCTCCCATGATTTGAATACAACTCCTGGAGGCAGAGATAGGCAAGTGTTAGACCAAGAAGGCACAGCTGTCCTTTGGGCAAATGCGCTGGTCATCAGCTTCCATATGGATGGCCACCCAGGATCTTGTTTATGGGGTCAGGTCTTCTATGTCACATGGAGTCGCTTTCGGTTGGAATCAATCTGATGACATCTGACATGACTAGACATAAGGGCCCAGAAGCTGTCGTGAAACCGCTTCCACTCCCCTCACTCCTCTGTGCCATTTCCTGGGGGAACCTGCCAATTTAAACCCAGGGGAGCTGTGGGTTTAATTCATACTTGCTCCCACGGCCTGGTCATCTACTTACTGGAAAACCATGGCAATCTCATATTTAGGGGATATGTCTAAAATCCCTCTCCTTAAGGCCCTGCAAACACACACATAGTCTATGGACGAGGCCGCCTCCCTTGAAACCTACTTCAGAGCCATTGACACACATGGTGCCTTGAATATGAGTGGCTTCATCAGTTACATTTCCTGTGCATATCTGAAGCCTGCAGATCAAAAGTGCAATTCCGGTGCCAGGAGGAGTTAGATAAGGGCATGCCGGAAATATCTGATCAGTTGATCTGGCTTTGTAAGAGGCAGGGATTTTTTTTTTAAATGCTGCCAACCCACATTTACAGATAATGTGTTTCCATTTGGGGTGCTAACATCTGTGTGGCCAGTAAGTGAGTGCTGTGCTATTTAGATCACAGAAGCACATCTCTGGGCAGGGCAGGGCAGGGCAGGGCAGGGCACGAGGCCATTGTCTCTGGCAGACAGAGGTCTGTGTTTCTGTAAGTACAGCTTACCTCCCACCTCTACCAATGTGCCACTGCCACCAGCTTCAGGGAAAGGTAGAGACATAGCTGGCACTTAGGTGATTCCAAACCAAGATCTGGACCACCCAGTTAACAGTAACCACAGCTACGTCCACAATACCAGGGGCAGGGCAGGGCATATGGTGGAATTCTCATCTTCCATGTGAGAGATGCAGGTTTGAAACCTGGGGTCAATTTCCATCCTGATGGGCAGCCAGCACCTGTCAGTCAGTGGAGGCTTACTGCTGCAATGGTGCTAAACAGATTTTTTTAGCAGAGTTTCCAGAGTTAAGATATGGAAGTGTACCAACATCAGTGACTGAACTATTATAAATCATATAATCCAAAGCTGAAGGAGCAAACAGAATCAGAGGCTAAGTTGGGAGATTCTGGTTTGCAGAGGGCTACAGGTGACAGAGGGAGCTCAAGATGCATTTGTAGAATCTGCATAAGCCTCCAGGGATGCCCAAACAAACAAACAAAAAAAGAAAATAAGCCCCCAGTGATTTCCCTCTGTCCATAATAGAGGCATGGGAAGAAACTGGTTACCAAACAGGGAGCGTTGGCGAGATGACTGCTGAAGATCAAAACAATGAACCTGCCTTGAACGGTTCAAACCTTGTCCATTGATTCCTCCCTGTCATGCACATTAGGCCCGATCTGGTTTTCAACATTTTCTGTGTTTTTGTTTGTTGTTTGTTCATCTTTATCTCGGGTGTGTTTTGTCATCGGAGGTGATCCTCTTGAATTTTTGGAATAACATTTTCTGCTTGTTAGTATAGGAAACCCAGGATTAATGAGCCTATAGGGACAGTATGTAGAATAAGAGTTTCGGGGAGGGGTATCATGGTGGGGGATTACAAGGGATCTGGTATCAAGGTGTTCAAAAAGGAAAAGAATGTTTTGAAACTGATTGTGGCAACAACTGTGCAATACTGCTCAACGTGGTTGCACTATGATATCTGTATTAGCTCCCAACAAAATGGTTTTGTGGGGGGAATGTCAGCCAATGCAAGCCCTATAGGTTACATGAGGGTGGCGCAGAACTGGGCGGCATTTGGTTCTACTCAATGACAACCTATAACAGCAAATTACCAGCCTCAGCCTCAGGTTCTTGGTGAACATCATCTGCAATCCTCCCAGCCACTCTGTCCAATACTGCAAGTATTTGCCACGCAGTGATTTCTTTAATGTGACCCTTCTAGCCAGACGACCTTTGTTTTCTGGATAAGACAGTGCGGGAAGAGACTGATCCGGTTCTCTGATTCAGCTATGAGTGCTTCTTCACAGGGCTCAGCGAGTGCCCTCCTGCTGGGTATGCACTGAGGCATCTCAGAAGCAGGAAGGGGAGCATTCATCAGCAAGAGAGCACAGCCAGGACTGAAGCAGGTCCTTTGGGCACCAAGATCCCTGTGCACTGAACTCCTTGATCCAGGAGATAGCGTTGACCCCAGAGAAGTGGCAGCAGCAGCAGAACCAGAAGCCCAAGCATAAAACCCTCTGAGGAGTGGACTTCCCAGCAATTAAAGTTGAGTGTTTTTGATCAGGAGGCTGGCTTGTGGCGTGACATGTCTATGAGCACTTAACTGAGGGCACTGGATTTGCTGACCCATGGAGCTGGAGCGAAGTGCTTTCTAGTTGGGCTTTACAGCAGAATGGCCTACTCTTTGGGTACTTATTGGGACAGTATTACATGAGCGGGGCAGATATCAGTCCAAGAGACTGAGGGCCAGAGAAGATTGCCTGTGGGCATGGCACTAAAGAATCTGTTCTAACAGAACAACGGTACCCTGAGCACTTCCCCCCCTGTTGACTTCCAGAATGAAGTCCAGAATCACGATCCGTCTGCAAGTGCTGCCCAGCCATTGAAATGAATCAATGGACCCAGTCACTGAGGTAAATAGGGGGCGAGGGGGTGAACACTCAATCTTTAAGCTGGAGGAGACCCAATGTGCCCTCCCCCAGCCATTTTCACAGACTGGCACCCCCATTTTGCTGATGAGAAAGAAAATGCTATTTGGAAAGGCAAAGAACCTTCTCTGGGATCACAGAGAGGGACAGGAAGTATCAACTCAAATGGAATCTCTGACCAGTTCACTCTCACATTCCATATCCTTTCCGCCCATGTCGCTCTGGGGAACAGCACGAACTCTCATCCCTTTGGGTGCCTGAAAGTCTGGGCTTCGTGTCTGGGAGCTGGGTGCCATTTTCACTGCAGGGGAGGGAGGAGGAGGACTGTACATGAAGGACTTGGGGGTCCAATGGCAGACTAAGGAGGCAGAGTCCAATCGCACCCCAACTTGTGTGTGTGTGTGTGGGAGGTGAGTTCTGAACGCCGCTGGAGGAATGAAGTGCTGCCGGGATGCTGGTGTGGCTGTGCAGGGAGAGACAGCAGCAGACAGACTGGCCCAGGGAGTAACAACGGGCAGGACAGCCACAAAGCAAACATGCCTGACCTCCCCGGCATAGATTGCCTGCAAAGGGCACGAGCAGCTAATTGGCTCATGCAATCTCCCGTCCGACTCCTGGGAGCCTTTCAGCGGCCGTCGGTTCCCACCAGCTCACAGCTTCTCCAGGAGCTCGGGAGCAGTCAAAATGCCCAGCATTTGTCCCTATCTGGCTGGCACGAGCGTCTACCCATCCTTCCGAACCCACACAATGGAGCTCCAGCATGCCCTAGTGCCCAACACAGCTGAGTTTCCACGCGACCCCACCCCCTCCCCCAGATGGCCCAGGTCATCGGCGAATGCTGTCTGCAGTGCTTCTGTCCCAGCTCCTAGCCCAGTGGAATAGTGCCTGCGCCCTTTCCAGCTTGCAGGTCACCTGAGGCCCAACTGGCCTCCACTGACCTCGAACAACGGAGGCAGGAGCAGAGTCCGGGACAGGAGGAGGATGTAGCATGTGCAGCCAGTAGCCTCCATGGACAATTGCTTCCTTTGCCTTGAGACCAGAAAAAACAGGACGGTGCCGGACTCTCATCACTGCACGTTTTGATCAGAGTCCACAGAATAAGCCTGGGCAAAGAGGGCAAAATAGCGAACAGATTCTCACGGAATCCAGGTCATCTCGAGCCACAGAGGCTGGGCAAACTCCTGAAACAATTGGGCTAAAGTCACCTTTAAGCCTTAAACCCAAAATACCTTCTACAGTTTCCTTAAAACCCAACAAGACATTGTCTGAACTGGTAAAGAATGTCTACCTTCAGCACTGGGCGTTTTGAAGCACAGCCTATGAACAGGATCAAAGTGACAACACCGACTCTGAAGCAAGGACAGCTTGGGGGCAGTACATTGTAATGAAGCAGACGCCTCTGGAAAGGGGGTGAGGAGAGTCTGATAGCTTGAAGAATGCAGCCTGTGTCCCTTCACTGTACATTAGAAGCTTGAATGGGACAGTGCAGGTTTTGCTGTCGATTCTCCACAGAAATAAATTTTCAAAACATATTTTTGAAGAGTCCCTTTCTGGACATAACAATGTCAGAGTTCTCGATCTCCTGCAGCCTCTTACATGGTGTGGGAGCTGTGGTCGGTTATCTAATGTCTCTGTGCTTCAGCTTCCTCATCTGTCAGGCGGATGCTGATGGGGTCTCTCTTATGGAAGTAGAGTAGGGCTGCAAGGACACAACGCTTCTCTCAGTGACTCTGTAATGATGCTGGCTTGACAGTGCTGCTGCCGCCGCCACCACACAGTGCTGACTCTCTATTCCATCGACCTGGTCAGGGATTGTGTCAATGGTTGTGTCAACTATGGGAGAAGTGAGCTTTGGAGGCTTAGCTTTAGGCTTCTTGTCCCTGTCCCTGTTGTCATTATTGTAGGTGCCACTGAGCAGGGTTCCTTAAAGGCCCACAGGACCCTATGCAGAGTAGGATGCACGGTTCTACACCAGCCCCACAGCTGTTCCTGCACTTGTGCCCATTGTTGCAGCCACCTTGGCAACCCATCTCCTGGAATGCCTTCCCCCAACTTTACCAAGCATGACGTCCCTTTCCAAGGAAAACATGTCCAAAGGATGTAAGACGGAATCGCTGTCCTCGCAGCTGCCCAAGGCCCTAAACTATAACATATTTTCAAAAATGTTCATGGACATGATAGCCTTTCAATACAGGTGTGGTAGACTAGCACAGTGAGTCAGGTGGACACAGGCAGGGGAGAGACATTGCTTTCTTAATACCTTGGATTAGGCGTGGTGGTCTTTGCATTCAACCCAGAAGGAATAAATCTGTGAAAGGAAGTCCCTGGGCTGGCTCGAGTCTCCAATGACTCCAGTGTGGACTGGAGCTAAAACCAGTTCCTACACATAGTGTACCTCCTGTGTGTCAGGAAGCCTGCGATGTGCTCTTCCTGTGCTTTCAGTGTCTGTAGTGGCCCCGTGTCACTGGGTCTCATGATTATTAGCCTTTTAAAGATGAAAAAGTAAAGAACAGAAGAGAGGAGAGTATAGTTTGAATTTTGTCCTCCCAACATTTGCACTGAAGTCTTGACCTCTCTCCTTACTGACAAGGGTTATTTTTGTGTGTGTGGTATTGCAGGGATCATCCTGATGAGGTAGGATCTTAGTGAGCAGACGGTGTCCAGAGACACAGGCACCATGTCAGGACCCATCTTCAAGCAAAGGAATGGCAAGCAGAGCTGCGGCCTTGCTGAGTATCCAGTTACAGTGGCACAGGAGTGGCAGAATCTACCCCCATGTAAAGTGAGGCAGAGGCAAGGGAGGTGGCCCTCACAGCAGCATTCCATCCCCTGACTCTGGCCTTCAGGAGGCTTGGTCCCTTCCCTCCTGGACAGGGAAATGGGACAGGCCCCAAGTAAGAAGCTACCTGTGGAAGGGAATGATCTCCATATCCGCCTTTTTAGTCTCCCTCCAGCTCATGCATCTTAAAGGTTGTTGATACAGATAGAATCAGAAAGGTCCTCACTTACCTTGTCCATCAACTTATTGGGATAATGCTAGAACCTTCACAGGTCTAAGAGGCTCTGTCTAAGCCTTGGGAATAGATTCCAGGCCCAATTTCTGGTGCTGCTGTTGTTGTTAGGTGCCATTGAGTCAGTTCTGACCCATAACAACCCTGTCTACACACAACAGAAAGAAACATTGCCTGGCCGGGTGCCATCCTCATGATTGTTCTTACGTGTGAGCCCACTGTTGCCATCTGGTGTCAGTCCATCTCCATGAGGGCCTTCCACATTTTCACAGACCCTTTACCAAGCATGTTATCCTTCTCTAGGCACTGACCTCTTCTGATTGCGTGTCCAAAGTCCATGGTGCATTCAAAATCAAGCACTGACTAATTCAGGGAGGGAGGAGAGAGGCTCCAGGAAGGGAACTCACAGCCTGCACCTACAGAGAAAAGGCCAGCCAGGTGAAGCTTGTAAAGCCTTGAAGCAGACTGGGGGGAAAGGTGTTAGTGTGCTATGCTCCCCACCCCACTGGGGAGGGATTGTCTCTCACATCCTTCCCAGTGAGAATGGACACTATCAGACTCCTGGAAACCTTGATATGTGCCTCCTGATGTCTGGGATTCCAGGAGGTGAGGGCTGACTCTGTTCTAGAAAGACCAGGGACTCTGGCAAGCAGCAACCCTCTTGTAATTCGGGGGCAACTGCTGCCAAATGCTGCCCACAAGCTGATTGTGAAGGTTGAGAGAGCCCTGACGTGGGGTCATCCTCACACCTGCTTGAGACAGCAGCTTTCAGAGGTGCACACAGGTAGCTACAGAGCTGCCTTGCCCCGCAAGGAATAAGCTGTTGGCCAGAGCTGGAACTCACTCAGCCTTTTCTAGAGACATGCAGGGGCCTAGACCACAGAGAAGGAGTCTCCAACAGACATACTGAATCTGCCAGCCCTGAGAGCAGGTAGACCAAGCACTAACCCTCTACTGCCTGGCCTGCCCTTCCATGCTGCACTCCGGCTTGGAGGGTTCAGGAAGCCCAAGTGGCAGTCGGGTGGAAGGAAGAAAAGAACAAATCCAGACAGAGTGAACACCATCATGCGTGCACACCCAATGGCTGCTGCCTCCTGTCTTCGTGCAGCAGGCCCAAGCTGAGACTTCTTGTTTTGAGAGAGATTTTAGTTTTACATTCAGATCAGGTTTATCATAATCAAAATATACTCAACAGGACCCCTGGTGGCACTGTGGATTAGGGGTCAGGCAGCTTATCCCAAGGTCAGCGGTTCAAACCCACAACTACACCTTGGGAGACACACCCACAAGTGTCCGTACTTCTAAAGATTTACAATTTTAGAAACCCTGCGTGGGCTTTCCATGCGTCAGAATTGACTTGTTGGCAGTGGGTTGGGAGTGTGGGGCATGGGGAATAATGTCAGAAGAGGAGGACGTGGGAGACCCAAGGGTGAGTGGTTTCCTGAGTTTCTTCCCTCAGCTGTCCTTACTCAAGGGATTGCCTAAGCAAATATTATTTTAATTAGAGCCATAGCTAATGGTAATAACCAGCAGTGTGTGCAACAATAACCTAAGCACCTCACAGGTGTGACTCACTGAGCTCTCACAATAACCGTTTTTGACCTCCGTTGATGGCCGAGGCCTTGCCAGTTATGAGTGATGGAGTGGGTGTTTGAACCTCGGCTGGGCAAATAGAGAGTCTCTGTGATTGACACAATTGCATCACCCTTCCTAGCCCTCCCTTATGTGTGTTGGCATCCTAGCCCCTGCCCCTGGATACAAGATTGTCTGCAAACAGGGGCTCCTTGGGTGGGAGGCCTGGCGGGCTAGCAGGGTATGTATCAGGCCGCTAGCCCCGAAGTCAACAGCTTGAATCAATCAGCTGCTCCATGAGAAAAAGATGAGGCTTTCCATTCTCATAGACTCGCAGCCTCAGACACCCAAAGGGACCAGAAAGATGAGGTCAGCATTGACAGAGATCTGCTCTTCAGGGCCCCACTGACAATGGACTGCACACAGCTGTCCCATCTGGAGATCAGGCCAGGTGAAAGGTCCGCAGACTCACAAGGCGCCCCTGTGACTGGTTTGCTTCTCATGCTTAGGAACAGGGTCAAACAGGAGGGCCTCAACAGCAGAGACGGGCCTCAGGGAGAAAACAGATGGGAAGGCTGGTTCCTTTGCTGAGGGGAGGAGAAGGACCTGCAGCCTCCAGGAGGGAGGAGACCGAGGGGCAGGGGCAACATCAGCTCACTTACAACCCCTAGAGAGTGGCCCCAGGCTTAAAGAACAAAAGGCGAGAATTTCCCCCAGAAGAAAAAAGGAAGAAAAAACAAAACAAGAGTTGAGGAGTCACTTGAAGGCTTTCTTACCTAACCTAAAAGAGCCACCTTCCCAGATGCTTGGGTTCCTTCAAAGCCCGTGGCAGATTAAAAATTATGTGGATGGCTAAGATTCTGTGTGCCTTGTCGCCCTATGGGAATTTTGAAGGGGTGGAGACTGTGCCTTATTCTTCAACCCCTCCCACGGAGAAACCCTCTGTCTGAGGAGAGACACCCAGATGTGCGGGCAGGTTCCCTCCACATGGCTTGAGGTGAGGCCTGTCCAAGCACCCCATGCCCACCCCTGCGGCTGCACAAATCCACCCGCTCGCCCCGTGTTTCCCAGCAGCAGGTGACACAAATGCCCCCTAGCATTTGTAGACTGCCTATACCCAGTCTCCCAGGGCTCGCTTCCCAACCTCCTGCCCATGCCCAACCATTGCTGCCTGCTTCCCCGCACACAGCCGGGTGCCAGGCCCTGGCAGGCTGCAGCCACCTGCGGAGAGGCCAGGTGCTGTTTGAAGAGTTTCTTTCTAAAGAGTCAGGCGGCCAGGAACGTGGGCACAGCACGCAGGGGCAGCTTGGTCAGGTTCTGTTTATTATGCGCTCACAGCATTGTGTCAAGTCGAGGTGAATGACATGATTCACGGTACACAGTCACGGAACAGCTCAATGAGGACTCCATCAGCCAAGCGCAAGTTTCATGGCAGATGAGCTGCTACGCGTGTGTGGTGCTGGCCGTGGGACTCAGCTAATTCTACAGGGCTCGGAGTGCACCACCTGGCTCTTCCCGGCCACCTTTTGCGCACCTGGCAGGGGGGAGGGGGCAGAAGGATCCCGGAGGAGGAGGGATCAGGAGGGGGCAGTTTATGGAGAGGAACTGAGCCCCCCACCTGGGAGACTGGTGGTGCTACCCACCCGGAAGTCTCCCATCTTGGTCCCAGAAGCCACGGAGCCAGGGACACATCTCTGTTCTCTGACGCTTCCTCCTCGATCGCCTGGGCAGGTGGCACAGGGTCTCCACTTGACCACAGAGGGTCGCAGGGTTAGAGAGGGCTGACACTTGGGAGGCGAGGTCCTCTGTCCTGCTTGAAAGTGGCCACAGAAGGGGTGAGAAGAGTCCTGGACAATCGCCTCCCGCCTCCAAATCAGCCCACTCTCCCTGCTGGTTCACAGAGAGGCAGACCCCACAGAAGCATCTCGTCTTCCCTCCCTGCTCCTCCTCTTTCAGTATCTCCATTGGCGCCCTACCCCAGTTCTCTGCTCAAAGCTCCACACCATCTCCTCCTAGCAGAATAAGCCTTTCCACAGCCTGGGGCCTGGAGAAGCCGGACATCCGCAGAGCTGAGACACACAGCCAGGGCTGGCCTGCACCCCGAGGCTGGGCCCCCTGCCTGGGAAGAACCCCTTTTCACAGCTTTGGTTTGTTCAGAGCAGCAAGTTCGGGGGGGGGGGGATAGGAGGAGGAGCACCAGTGGGGAAAGTCCACTAGGAACCACCCTCCTGGCTACCACCTCCAGGCTGGGGCCAAAGAGGGTCAGGTAAGTGCTTGAAGCAAGGACCAAAATCCCACTTTGGCCTCGGGAACACCCTCCGGGGAACAATTCAGAAGTTTCTGTGTTAGTACTATGATGATTATACCCACACTACTCTTCCCTCTCTACCTGAGTTCCCACTCACTCTGCCGCATGGCCCCAGGTACAGAGGCATGGGCGGAACATACAATGGTCAAACTTGAGTTCATACAAAACCCACAGGGCTGAGCAGCAGCCCACAGGGTGAGCTTGGAGGAAGCACTGTGAACCAGGCCAGGAAGTCACTGCCCAACACAGGACTTCTACTCCCTGGCCCAGCAGGTGGGCGCACCTGCCACCCAACCGTGCATGCAGCTTGTATGGGGAAGGCCTTTCTCTCTCAGAAGTGAGCCTGACTGGGAAACACATCAAGGAAGTCATGCTCTGGGACTGGGGGATTTCCTGGTCCCTTTGCTTGTGTTCATGTCGATGTGCTCTGGCCTCACACATGTGCCTGTGCCTGCCACCATCCTTCTCCTAGCCTCTGAGAGGCAGCCAGAGGTTCCTGGCTGCTGCTGCTGCTGCTACTGCTGCTGCTCAGGAGGGAGACACACACAGGAGCTTTTAGGAAACATCAGGGAAACACAAACTCCTGGGCTGTAGAGCGGGAGTGGACAGGTGAGTTTCCTAAAACTCCCCAGGCTTATATGTATAATTCGTAGCTAAGGTGGGGAGCCACTGCTTGGGACCATGTCTCTTAGCTTGTGCCCCAGTCCACTCCACCACTGCTGGGTATAGAACCCAAGAATCAGGATTTGTAACAGGCTATCGTGTGAGGACTCCCAAAGATCACCCAGGGGCGCAGAGCCCCTCTCGCTGTCACAGCACTGCCTGCTGGCTTGCCTCTAGCTCAAAGGTCCCAGGCCCAGAGTGGGCTCCCCCCACCCCAGAAAGTAGTCCACAGCACAAGCTGGCACGGAGAGCACAGGAAGACAATATGTGAAATGCAGCACCCAGGGGTGCCAACCTAGAGAGGCAGATGAGGGCCTGTGGAAGAGGAGATGAGAGAGGGGCAGGGCTGGGAGACACTGAGGCCAGGGATGAGGTATGCTTGATATTGCTCTAGATGTTGTAAACGTGTCTCTTTGTTTCATCACAGACCAGAACCAGGGCCGGCGTGACCAAAGTGCCAAAGAGTGGGTATCAGAGCAGGGAGCTCTGTACCTCTTGGGAGGGCAGCAGGGCATCAAGGGGTGGGAGAGCCCCACCACACAGGAAAACTATCTCTGTGGTTACACTGGTCGAATGTTCACAATTGTCTCACACACACACACACACACAGATGCTCCACAGAACTATAAATATCGCGATCGTGTTCCTCCACACAGACACACGCCCACATACCGTTGCTTGGCTGCACCCAGCATCCCCAGCCTTGGTCCTTCACACCTCCTCATCGTGGGAGGAAGCCACCAAGGCGCCACGACACCACCATCTGCAGCCTCCATCTCACTAGTCGTTGGCGAGGACGCCGGGCCCCCAGCACGGTCACTGGGCAATCGTCGTGCTTGGATGGTTCTTCTTGGGACAATGGAAGTGGTGAAAGCATTTGCCATTCCCATTACTTTGTGTGGCTCCAATTGATATGCACCTCACCCGTCCACCGGGGAGTTGGCAGCAAACGCACAGTTCATATGTAAACAATGTTTAGAATACCCTGTTAGGAAATTTCATCATTAAATTAATTCTGGCAGCATTAGCTAACAATTTTTTTTCTTCTCCTCCTTAACTAGTGCATAGGGACAATACCCGAACTCATTAGACATTCCATTGGAGGCTTCGGACATCTTGAAAGTGAAACTGCAAGGTCTCCTGGGCGTTCAGGCTAAAAGGCTTCTGCTTTCTCTCTGCTCGATGATTCCGATAGGCGTGTGGTCCAGACACATGGGTGACACGGTGCAGGGCAGTGGACGGGCCTGAACACGAGGGGAGGGGAATTCAAGGGCCATCCTGGTCTGGTCTCACTTTGCCAAGGAGAAAAGTCATTCAGGGAGTCACTGAACAGGAGTACAAGGCCTGGCCACGGAATGGACTTCAGCCCAGCTCTTCATTGCCTAGACTCCAGAGCTGGATCCTAATTCCATTGGCTGTTCCATTTGGCCAAGCTTATGCTCTTGTTGATCTGCAGGGAATCCAAGACCCGAATGCATTAGCCACAAATGATCTCAGGGGTAACTCCTCCCTGAGTTCCCAGGCTTCCATTCCCATGCAGACCCTCTTCCGAGATCCTCCTCTGCTCTCAGAGGAGTCAATTCCTCGGTTCCTCTCTCTTATGCTAAAGATGGCGTTGGATAAGTAAGTGCGATAGGGAAGCTCCTCACTCACTTTCAAGGAAGAGCTCTTGACACATTTTGGCAGCAACCAGAAGTCCGGAAGAGCATCTCAGGAAGGCAGTCCACAAGCCAGTCCACGTGTCCCCAAGTCAGGTGTTCACAGTGGTCTTTTGAGCCATGCTCCGCGGAGATCCAGAGGGAAGCTGCTGAGGAGCCAGGGGGGCCCTCATGAGAGGGACCTTTCTGAGGACACATGCTCCCAGGAAGCAAGCCTAGGTTCCCTTCCTCCCCCCCCCCAAAACCACATGACCTGCATGGAAGGGAAGGGGTGTGTGTGTGTGTGTCGGGGGGGGGGGGTGGAGTGGACACAGGGAGTCACCTCCCGTTGCCAAGCTGCCAGTCATCCTAAGAGACTGGTGATGCCCCACTCTACAGGGAGGTGTGAGTAAAGATAACATCAAGCAACAGACAGGTTATATGGTGTCCCATTGCACAAAAGTCTCCTGGTGCTACATTCCCTGGTCATTCAGCTTCTAGAAAACTTCATGGTATAAATTGAGGAAGAGTCACAAGCTGCACCATCCCTAACAGCAGCCTCACGTCAGAGGTCCTGGAAGACATTTCCCCCAGGCCCTTTCTGGAAGTGCAAGGGTCAGGGTATGTTGGGAATGTCCTAGGCTAACATGGGCAGTGGTCACAGCTTTTTACCCTGGTGCAATAGAAATGGAAAAACCAGCCAAACCACATGGAGTTTTCCCCATCTCTCAGAGGCCACCAGCCAGCGACCATGCTAGACACCTGGGATCCACAGATCTGTGAGGTCCCAGGATGGGCAGAGTCTCAGATACTCTCCCGGGGCCAGAGGACAAGTGGAGAGTCCACACATCTAACTAAGGAGGACATAGAGGGACAAGAAACTGCTATTGGCATTATTTACAGATTACCCCGGCAGAGCAAATCTGCCTTCTCAGCGGAGATGACCCAAGGCATTAGGAAGGGCAAGTCATGACCCAGGAAAGGGTGACCACATCAAGGTGCTACCACTAACCAAAACACACACGTGGGTAAAGGGAATAGCTCTCAGGCCCTGGAAGCTGGGGCGTGCTTTGGAATGACCCTTCATCCTTTATCTCCAGACCCCCACCCCAAAGCAACTTCTTCTGAACACCTAGGACATTTCACATTAGAATATGGTCTTGGCAGCAGGGAAGGGGGAAAGCCGGTGATTTCCATGAGTCCCCAATCTGAAGTCTAACTTAGCCGCCTCTGGCTTTGGGACAGCAGATCTAAGTACATTTTGGACCTCAGGAACCTGGGATAAGAGTCTTTCTCCATGAGACTGTGTACTTTCCCCTGGGCTTGGTCAAAACAAGTCAGGGAGGGCTCCTGCATGTTCTTCCTTGTGGCTTCTCGGGTCTGGAAATCAATGTTTACCTGGGAGACACAAACACAGAGAGAGGTCACAGGCCCGCAAAGACCAAGTCACCTGGCAGTTAGCCCTGGCTATATAGAAATTACATACTGGCAGTATCTTAAGTCAATCAAACCATTGATAGTTTCCAAACTGCTCTCATGCAGGTCATTGCTTTTGATCACTGTCAGACCCCATCAGGTCAGAAGAGCCTGTATTCTTAACCACAGTTTATAAGAAAAGAGGGACGAAAGAGCTTGCCGGAAGCAGCCTGGGCAGTTGGTAGCAGAACTAAGGCAAAGCCCCCAAGTCACCTGAGTCTTCCTCCTGGACTCTTCATAATGCCAGGCAAAGGTGAGAGTGAAACCAAATGTGTGTAACTGGTTGCCTCCTGTCCTTTCTTTATTACTAAGAAAACAGAGGCCCAAAGGGAGAGAGATCTTGATTAACATGTATGTCTCTGTTGCAACTCGTACTGTAAGAAGCCTGCAGCCTCCTGGTCAACTGGCCCAAGATTTCACATCCTCTGAGCTAAATCCAAACTGAAGAGCTCCAGGGATTTCATGTACCTAAGCTCACAGACAGCAAATATTCTTCTTGCATGCAATCCTCCCAGGTGAAATTCTGTTCTATAACTCAGAACAGCAACACATGGGATTTAGTTTGATGACGACGATGATGAAGATTTTGTGGTCGTTCATGTCAAAGGAGCCCTGGTGGCATGGTGGATGACATGTTGAGCAGCTGCTGAAGGTCAGTAGTTTGGACCCACCAGCCACTCCTCAGGAGAGAGATATGCTTTCTGCTCTCCTAAAGAAACCCACCCCCGTCCTGCAGGGTAGTTATGAGTCAGGGTCGACAGAATGCGGATTTGGGAGTTATCTTCACGGGAGCAGCCATCTCTCTCCCTCTCAAGCCTCTGACCTTTCATGCAGCAGCACGCACATGACCACCAGGCCACCTGGGCTCACCACTCATTTCTCACAAAGAGTAACCATCAGAATGGCTCAGTCTAAGAAGGACCCCATCCTGCTGGCTCAGATTTCCACAGGGGAGCAGAGCCTGGATCAGAAACCATGTGAGACGGTCACGGCCAACAACACACCTCCCGGGGAGCCTGCACGTCCACAAACTCCTCAAAGATCCGTTGGGCCTTGGAGACCAGTTTCCCAGTTGACCTGGTCTTCTTGAACTCCTCACAGGCCAGCCAGAACTCCAGGTTCTCCTCGCTGAACTCCGTCTTCAGGAAGGCTCGGAAGGCAGCCACCCCATCTGGGAATGTGCAGGAGGGGGAAAGGAACCGGGAGAGAAGAAATGTGAGCTCAGGGGTGGTCGCAAACCTAGAAAGGACATGATGACGTGAATATGCTCTTTATTGCCCTGCTTGCCCTGCTCCTCTGCACCTTGCTGACCCACAGACAAACCCCGAAGGACATAAACATTTAGAAAGTTCTAGTACTAGCAATCAGCCCTCAGGGGTCGCTATCTGCCCCATGACATTTGGTTGGCTGTTCCCTGGCCCCAGTGTTCAGCCGAGGTTGCTAATTGGCCGAGATAGTGCATGTAATCTGACCCTAACCTAAGTAGTTTATCTGTTCTCAGATGAACTAGAGGCAGGAAGAAGGGTCTCCGGGCAAAGCTTTCACCACTACCAGAAACCATCTGAAAGGAACCCCGCACTGAATTCAGTCGGCGATGCCTACTGTTCACTTGTATGAGGGGCCTTCAAAAACGTTTGTAGAAAATGGAAGTCTCCTGTGAATTTTCCAAAGGCCCCTCCTAGTAGCTCCTGGACTCTTTCAAGAGAAACTTGGAGGCCCTGTATCTTAGGGTATGATTTCATGGATCTTTTCCTTTAAAAGGTTTTTCCACTATGCAGAGTGCTAAGCACTACACAATCATTCAGATCATTCGATGCATGAAAGCCAACATAGGTAACTCCCCAGAGAAAGCAATAGGAGTAATGATTTCCTAAGGGCACGGGAAGAATTTGATTTAATGATACGCCCTTTTATTTATATTCATCAGTGCCATGCAAAATGCCAAGCACAGCCTCCAATGGGAATAAGATATGAAAGGTTGACAACATAGACGGAAGAGGGAATATCATTTATTGATAGCCTCTATAGTCAGTTTAGAGGTCCTGGGTGCACAGTTAACATACTGGCTAGTAACTAAAAGTTTGGAGATTCAAGCCTACCCAGATGCACTTTGAAAGAAAGGCCTGGCAACCTATTTCCCAAAAATTGGTAATTAAAAACATAGGGCACAGAATTCTACTCTGACACATATGGTCACTGGGATGTTGCTAGTTAATGCTTTTATTTTAAAATCCCTAAAGTAAAACTTTTAGTCTTTTATTATTATTATTCTCCACTAATTGAATAAGAGCTCTAGATTTCTATAAAGTCCCTCAGGCAGTGGGCACAGGCAATCTAAAACAAAGCATTTATTATAGTAGTTTTTTTTTAAACTCAGCCTATTATGTATCACTTCTATAAATCACTCAAGACAAAAATAAAACCATTGTTATTCCCTGTGAGGGTCTGAGACTAGCTCCATGTGGGAGGGGAAAGCCTCGTCTTTCTGCCTCAGGGACGCTGGTGATTTCAAACTGCCAAACTTGTGGCTGGCAGCCCCTGCATCATCACCATGCTACCGGTGCTCCTCAAAGGTAACTAGAAATGCCCTTCCTGGTTTCTCTCCAGGTTGTCTGAATTTTTTTGCCTTTTAAAATTCACTGGCAAGAAGAAAATGGTGACAATGATAGCTGCTGGGTGAGGGGATGCCCTGAATATTGATATGCAGCTAATATGCACTGCTTACCAGCATGAGTGTCACAGGGGGTTACTCATATCAGGCGATTGAAGTATTGAAGTATTTGCTTTCTAAAACATTGTTTATTTTTCCTAAGTCATTGTGCATCTTAGACTTTTTAAGTAGCCTGCTGTTTGTTTTTGTTTGTTTGTTTTGGGATGGAACAATAGTTTAATATGTGTGCTGATGGCTTCTTATTTTTTAACACCAGGAATTATTAGAAAATAATAAGGCAGAGGGGCACAACCTTGAAAATCCTTTGTAAGCAATACACAGACAATAGAAACTATTTTTTTAAAGATTGAAAAGTTTGCTACATACTAATTTAAAATTCTTTTAGACCAAAGAAATGGGACAATGTTAAAATGGCTAGAAACAGACAAATTATAGACTAGGAAGAAGCAGTTCCAAACCTCACATCTGACAAAGGATTTGTGTCCAGAATATATAG
>PVJH01019430.1:0-42813 GCA_004026705.1 Nesogale talazaci
AACACTTTATTCCATTTTTTAAAAGCTATTTTATCTCATTCATTGGAGACCCAGTTTTGAGTAAAGTTGAGGACTATGATTGATCATGTTGAAAGTTAGCTACAAATGAGTCAGGGCAGAGATCGTCCTACTTACCTCTTTTATACTCACTTGTACATTATTGTTTTTTTGCTAAAATCAACATATATGTCATATAGAGTCATTAATCCTGCATGTCCTCCACAGAGTGATCAACTCTTATGATGTTAGCATAGTGTTGAAAAACAGTTAAACAAAAAATGAGTACATAACAGCAATTGAATAGTCTATCTTTGAGGAGATATGTTGCAAAATATGTTCATGATTCACACTGAGATGCATTTGGAAATGAAAAACTAGTATTGAGATATATTTGGAACTGAAAAACTAGTAGAATAATTATGTTCATATTATTTCAGGATCAGTACATTATCTCTAGGCATAACTTAACTAAGTGATTATTTAGTTAGAAGTGAAAACAGTTATTCATCTCCAAACTGGCTAAAATATGAGAATTTATTGACTTAAGAGGAAACATTTATCAGGATGTTCACCAAGGTCTCCTTGAGTCCCAATCTATTCTGTCTTTTGCTGTTTTGACAAAATTTTCAGGTTTTATAAAGTGTTCATTCTTGGGGTATCAAGCTGCTTTTTGATAAGGAAAACTCCTGTACTGTTCACACACATTACACAGTAATATTACCTATCATGCTGTTAAATTGTTTCCCACTCATAGAGACCTTATGCACCACAGAATAGAACACTTCCTGATCTTAAGATCTCTGCATAATTCTGCCTATGTATGAGTGTCTTGCTGCAGTTACTAAGACATTTCATTTCCTCAAGATCCTTCCTCTTTTCACTACTTTTCCATGTTACCAATCTTGAGGACCTTCTCCAGGCACTGGTCTCTCCTGAGAACATGTCCATTGAGTCTCACCGTTCTTTCTTTCAAGAAATACTCCCTATGTAATTCTTCCAAAGCAGATAAACTTGTTTTTTTGATAGTTTATTGTGCTTCCAATATTTTTTGCCAATATCATTATTCTTTTTTGGCCTTCCTTATTCAGTGTCCAGCAGGCATACGAGTCCATTGGAAGCATCATAGCTTTGGCCTTGTACACTCTAGTCCACAAAATGACATTCTGGTTTTCAAAAATGTTGAGATTTTGTGCAATAGATTTACTGAATGCAATACATAGTTTGGTTTTTAAATACTGCTCTACTGAGCCTTGATCATCTATCCCAGCAACATGAAAACTTTGGCTACATAAGAAAATGATATGGGCGTCTTTCTGAACTGTTCTATGTACACAAGGGAGAATGAAATTCTATCATCACACAAACCCATACTAGATTTCCATAGGACAAAGAGGTCAGATATATGTCAGCCATTCATGCTTCTTTAAAACTATTCTTCATAGGGCAGCCTGCTTCTCTGCCAGGATTGACCATCCCTTGGAATGTCTACACAGAACTCACAGATAAGAATCATAATTAAGGTGGTCTACTAGGAAAGCTAACAAGTTAACTCTCATAAGTCAGGATCAGAAAACATTAAGAATATAGTCATTGGTCCCCAGCAATCGTTCTCCTCAGCAGCAGTCAAGTCTCTCTTCTCCATCCTTTCAATCACGTAGTTCCTTGACCTCTGCCTGATAGTCTCCTCAGCAAAGCCCCTCTGTTCTTTCTTGGTATTGCTCCTTTCCTCTGTTCCATGATTTCCAATGCATCCAGATTTGGTGCCCCTGGTCTTTGTCTTCACCATTTCTGGAAGGGATCTCGAATATCTTCCACTGATGACTCCTCCACGATGGTCTCAGGGAGTGTTTCTCTTCCTGTTTCTAAGATAATTCTATTGCCAGGGAAAAGGCAACTAACCTGATTAAACCCTTCTGGTAGTGTTCCTCATGTTCTAGTAGCATGGTTCAACCAAAATATTTGGCAAGAGTGACAGAGACATGACTAGAAGCTCTGTATTAAGAAATTTTATTTCACCACAGAACTTCAGTCCTTTCTCCTTTTATTAAGAAGTATTTCATTTTCTAGGAGAAGAAGAAAGGACACTTTCGGTGGAATGAACAAAAATCCTGTATTCAATTTCCTTTAATTGGATCAAACTGAATTAAATTCTCATCTCTAAACTAAGATTGGTGACCAACGGGAAAAGTTTCTGTTTGTGAGACTGTTTGGTTTTTAGTTTATTTCACAGAATTAAAAGGCACATTATGGCTGAACCCCGGTGGCGTAGTGGTTGTGCGTGGGACTGCGGCCCACTGGGATGGAGGTTCAATTCCAGCAGTGGCTCCACAGGAGCAATGGCTGGACCTCCTACTCCCACCATCAGAGGGCAGTGATGCCCTCTCAAAAAAGCCACATTAATCAATTTTTATGATAGTGAATGCTATTATTGGTGTTAGGTGTTCTTGAGTCAGTTCCAATGGAAACCAAGATCACGTACAACAAAATAGAACATTGAACTACCTTGCACCATTGGAAAGATCTACAGTTAGGAATCCATGTGGAGGGTTCTGCTCTACCTTACAGCAGCACTCAAAACAATTGGAGAGTTTCCTCTACAAAAGAGATCTAATTTAATGATATGGATGCATAGTTTCTAGGTCACCTGCTTAGGGTCCAGATCAAACATGAAAAGAAATGGGAAGGCAACGGGTGTGCAAATATGGTATGCATACAATTGGGGTGTGTGTTGATTGTGATGGGAGTTATATGGGCCGCCAATAGAATGATTTAAAAAAAAGAGGGGGAAAGAGGAGTTTATACCAAGGGCTCAAGTAGAAAATAGTTAGAAATGAAGATGACAACATGTGTAAAATATGCCTGATACAAATGATGTAGTGAATGTTATAAGAGCTGTAAGGGCCCCCAATAAAATTACTGGAAAAAGAAAAGAAGTGGCTGAAAATATTCATTAGTAATTGGAACAAGAAATGTGTGATATATAAATTGAGGGAAATCAAAGTTGTCAAAATGATTGACATCCTGGACACAAGTCAACTGAAATGACTAATGTTGTGTTGGTCATTTTGAAACATGCAGTCAATGATTTCCTCTTCTGGCTATGAAAATTTAAGAGGGATGCCAGGAATTTTCATCCCTCATCAAAAAGAATATTTGAAATTCTGTATTGAAATAAAATACTGTCTGCAACAGAAATCTACCTATATGACTACAAAGAAGACCAGTCATCTGAACTATTATTCAAGTGCATGCACCACATATTAAACCCAGAGATGAAGAGACTGAAGAAGTCTATCCACTTCTTCAGTCAAAATCAGTTAAACATCCCAACAAGTTGTCTTGATAATTTCTGTTATTTGGATTGGGAAAAGTAGAAACAAAGTCTGATCAGTATTTGAAAAATATACACATAGTGATTGAAACCATACTGGAAATCACATAATAGAATTTTTCAAGAGCAATGGCTTCTATGAGCATACATTTTGTTCATAATATAAACTGTGACTGTACACATGGGCCTCATCCAGATGGAACACACATGAATCAAATTAATCTAGGGGAAGTCCAAGGAGAAATAGCTGACTAATTATTTATGCATATTCTATAAACCACTAATCCACACTGGCCTGGCTCAATCCAGACTCATAGTGACATTACGGGATCAAATAGAACTGCTCTGGCTTATGGATTGTTGACCTTGCAGTTGGCAGTCAATAATTAATTCATTATATAAATTGGAAGTAATCATAAAATGAGTGTCTTCTAAATAAAAGTGATAAAAATTATCATCCCTCATTTTTAGTTTAAATGATTGATGCCGTACCCATAATGTCAGCTATGAAAGACATTCAGGTCAACCTCAACTTAATATACAGACCAAGTGTGAATACTATGGGTATAAAAATAACATCTACAAAATAATAAAGCCCATAGTGTCTAAGAAGACACTTTACACAAATGAATAAGTAGCTAACAGGTGACGTCTTCTGACTGTTCAAGGAGGAAGAAAATTAAAACTCTGTATCTGCCCAAATATGACTCTTATGAGGCGAGGGTCAGACATACTTTTTCACTTTCCTACATTTTCTACTGTAATAAGACATCAACTCTCCATCCGAAACCTTACTTCTCTGCTAGGTTTGGTAACTTATTCTAATGGCCACACAGATTGTACAAGCAATGCCAGTGCTTAGGGAGATGTTTGAATAAGGTTAATAAGTTTACCCAAAAAAATTGATTAAAATTTAAAGATATAATTATTTCTTTTTTCCCCAGTGAATTTATTGGCGGCTCTTATAACATTCAATACATCATTTGTATCAAGCATATTTGTACACATGTTGTCATATTCATTTCCAAATATTTTCCACTTGAGCACTTGGTACAAGCTCCTCTTTTTCCCTCCCTTTTTTAAATGAATCATTTAATTGGGGACTCATACAACTCCCATCACAGTCCATGCATACATCATTTGTATGCAGGCCAATTTCAGGGATCTACATATAACCTCCTCTCTGGTGCATAGATAACAGGATAGTGAGTGAAGGGACACATTGGATAGAGTATGATATGAAAAAATGATAACAGTTTGTAAATTATTAAGTGTCCATTGGGCACGGGAAGGAGGAAGGGAAAGGAAATATGGGGAGCTGGTTCTGGGGGCTTAATTGGAGGGAGGATGTTTTGAGAATGATGATGGCAACAAGTGTGCTGATACAATTATTTCTTTACAAGGTCTTTCTCAGTCATGACAACAGACATGTCCCTCTGGTCCTTTCCTTCTCAACCATGTATCCCATTGACCAATTATTTATGGTCAAGGAAACCCAGCACTTCAGGTCATGATCTCTCTGAGAGTCCTCTGCTCTGTCTCATAGACTCAGTGCTGCTCCTTCCCCCACTAGTGATGCAAAGATTTCAGTCATGCTTCTCTTCTGGCTTTGCTTTCTTATTGGCCCTGGGATTATCTGTTCCAGCAACATTTTTTTTAATTAAATTGCTTATTTTGGCTTTTACTGCAATTATGTGTGTATTCTTCTTATTAGACAGAAACTTAAAAATAGAAAGCATATAACAAGTTTTGAATATTTTTTGTTTCTGTTTTCTGTTTCTACATGAATTAGTGAATTAATCATAGTTATCTGAAGTCAAGTAACATTTTATTCAACTATTGTTCATGTCTATCACAAAGACTAATGTTAATTCAAATAATGAAAATACTTATCTAGTTACCTACCTATACAATTGATAGGAATAGAGACACAGACACACATGCACAATTGTGTACACACACATACATATAAACACACACACTGTTCATCTGTAATAGAAAATTGACTAAAGAATTTTGACTGCTCTAAAACATTTATTATATGATTCCCTTGCTGTCTTTTGATTGCCTTTTAGCAGAGGCAGCAGAATTAAACATCTATATTTAGCAAACTGACTTAAGAGCCTCGATAAGACCACTTCAAACTCATTTCCAAGTCATTTATTTTAATAACTAGTACATTTCTTAAGTCTATCCTGACTTAATATTTTACTTCTAAGAAAATGTACATTCTGCATTGAAAGTAAAACTACAAAACAGTTATGTCCGGAAAGGACTTAATAAATAATTTATGTATGTACCCTTTTTATTACTTTACTATACATTGTCTTGATTTTAAGAAATATACTATTGAATATATGTGAAATTAAATATGTATTTAAATGTAAATTAAGTATAGATAATTAAAATAGATTTTTCACATTCTAGATATTAATATGTATTACTCCCAATTGTTGTTGTTTTTGCTGTTGTTTGTTGCCTATGAGATGCTTCCAACTCATGGAGACACTCTGCACAATGAACAAAATCGCTATGTCTTGTGCCAACCTTGCCATTGCTTCTCTGCAGAAGTCCATATTTCCAGCCATTGTGGCAACCCGTCTCATCAAGGCCCTTCGTCTCGTTGACTGTCCTTCTGCTTTACTGAGCATGATGTTCCAGCAGGATTGGTCTCTTCTGACAAGATGTTCAAAGCAAGTAAAAAAATGTCTCACCAACTTCACTTCTAAGAAGCATTCTGGTTATACTTCTTCCAAGGAATATTGGTTTGTTCTTTTGGCATCCCATGATACTTTCACTATTCTTCATCAATATCATATCCCATGCATAGTTTCATTTTCAGGCTTCCTTATTCAATGTCTAATTTTTACATACATATGAGGAAATTGAAACTACCAGGCCTTCAATCAAGATTACTTTAGTCCTCAAAGTAACATCTTGCTCTTCTACACTCAAAGAGGTCTTGGGAAGCAAAATAACCCAGAAGAAGGCATGGTTTGAGTATTTGACTGCTTCTTCCAGGAATTCTGATCCCATGATCATATCTGATTCATATCCAAGAGAGACAAGTCCTTGACAACTTCAATCTTTTCTCCATTTATCATAATATTACCTATTTGTCCACTTGTGAGGATTTTTGCTTTCTTGACATTGAGTTTTAATCCACACTGAAGACTGCATTTCAATAACAGTAATTTTGTATTATTTTAGTTTTGTCTATATAACAATAAGCCTGCACATTTCTCTATCTCTGTGCCAAACTCTTACATTATTTGAGGCAGCAAAATGTTTTTTTCAGAACATTTTTAATGCAGTTTTTGTGGTAAAATGAAGTACCTTGACTGATATTCAGATTAGCTTATGTACTCAAATATATAGGTTTATAGGACAGAGGAGACTTGTCTCATATATGTTGACTCAATCAAACTCACTACCACTGTGTCTATTCTTACTCAGTGGGACCCTCTGGAGCAGAATGGAGGAGTCCCCTGCGCTTTCTGAGACTTCAACCCTTTAGAGGAACAGAAAATCTGATCCTTCTACATAGTGGCTGGTGGGATCAAATCATGGGGCTATAAATCTTTACTGAAATTAGAACTGTCAGTTATAGGGCCATCTTGGCATTTTGACTCCTGCCACGCCAACCCTTAACTCAGTCTACCACGAAGTCTCAGAGAAAATAGAATGTCTGAAAACTATTTCAGTATAAAACTTTTAGCTATAACAATCATAAGTAATCTATAACTATACAATATATAATTCAACTCTACTTTCACATAAACATGCTTTTAAAGTTAAATGTTGCTATTAGGTCACATGCTTGCCAGTGTGTATTCTTGTGATTGGTCATGTGTTATTGGAGTGCTGGAAGTTTTGAAACTGGAATTAAAATTCCATCAAGGTCATCATGGTGAACAAGTTTTAGCAGAGCTTGCAAATGAAGATAAATAAACAGAAATAAGTGTGCACTTTTCAGTGATTAGCCTTTGAAAACTTTATGATTAGAACTAGAACACGATCTAATACAGTGGCTGACAATGAGCCCTTCACATTGAAAGGCACTCAAAATATTACTGAGAAAAAGCCAATTGTGTGGATATAGTAAAGCTGGGACCTTTATTTGTTAGTGATTCCAGACTAAAAATCAGAGAAAACTATATTATAAATGTATTATTAAAGAGAATATAAAATGTATAAATTATGCATCTAGGAAAATTTCAGACAGCAAAATGAAATTGAATACATACTAATTGATATGCTAAGTCTTCAGTGAGCTGAAATTGATGGATATTGATCTTTTGAATCAGACATTTATATGAATTTTGAATCAATTATAGTATGTCAAGAATTGCAAATTAAAGAATAGTGGTGTAGTAATCATGATCAAAAATAACATTTCAGGGTTTTCTTTGAAGAACAATGCTGTCAGTTATAGGATCATCTCCAAACACCTGCAGAGAAGACCAGTTATTATAGCTATTAGTCAAATTTATGCAAAAACCACTAATTCCAGTGAAGAAACTGAAAAATTAAAATAACTTTTTCAGTCTGAAATTATTCAACTATGCAATCAATATGCATTGAAAATGACTGATGATTGGGGTGCATGAAAACAAAAAATCAATCTTTTAGTTGGAAAATGCGACCTTGGTGATAGAAATTTGACTAGCAAGTGCATTTAAATTTTGAGGATCAGAAAAACTGTTTTCCACTAAAGGTAAAATATATTATATATCCAATAGCCATGTACAAGGTGTGGTGGTCATATACTTATCTTAATTTTATCATTGAGATGTAGGGGTGGAGTCTAGCCTGTTAATCTGGAGATTGCCATTGAGTAGCCAAGAGGCCTCTGTGTGGACATGGCTTTATCATGATATGCCTGGGAAATCTCACGATATTTCCCTCATGAAGATGAGAAGCTATCTCCCAATTGTTGAGAGTTAGTCTGGGAGATGATGAACCACAGACAAGACAAGATGGAAGCTTCTGAGGCGCTTGAGAAGCCACATGGCTTGGCCCTGATGGAGCCAGACCTCTGAAGCAGGAGAGACCATGTGGAGACTCCTGCCAGTGATGAGTTGCTTCTGCCACCTCTGGATGCTATTGATGAACCCTGAGCCCTGGAAGTGAGGAGCCATGGGGAGACCCCTGCCAGCGCTGGGATTCTGTACCCACTGACCAGTGACTTCGTGAGTCGGAAGGAGACAGTATAGACTGGTATCAGGCACATGGACTAATATCGGACTTATGGCTTTGTCCTGGACTGGATTGGGATACTTTCTTAATGTCCTATTTATATAAACCGTACCCTTATATCCATACGCGTCTATGAAATTTGTTCCTCTAGTCTACCAGAACTAACACACAAGGCTTCTAATTTCTCCCATGATGTAATTTTTTAAAATACTTTCATTGCATGCTTTTACATCTTTAATCAAAATCCATACATCCATCCAGGTGTTTCCAGCACAATTGCACTTATGCTACCATCATCATTTTCAAACCAATCTCTTCTGACTTAATCCCCTGCTATCAGTTCCTCATTTCTTCCTCCTCTCCCAGCCACCCTCTCTCATGAACTCTTGATAAGCTATAAATTATTATTTCCATATCTTACATGGTTGTCCATTGCCTTCACCCACTTTTTAGCTATGTGTCCCCCTCGAAGCGGGTTATAGATTTATCCCTGTGATCAATTTCCCTTTTCTTTCCCTAGTCTCCCCTAAAGATACTGGTATCTCTACTCTTCTTGTAGGACCTGAGGGGTTTATCTTTCCTGGATTCCCTGAGTTGTGGGCTCTTATCTGTAGCAGTGTGCCACGTAATAGAATTTTGCATGGACATTGAAAATATAAAACTGGTCGAGGGACTGACTGTGGAACAGAGCATCAATTGGTTGCATGCACATTCAGGTTGATGCAGAAGAAACTTAAAAGCTCATGATAGTGAACTTTTACATTGAGGATGTTTCACGTGGATTTAGAGCTCATCTCAGGAGCATATTTGAGACTTTTGACTCTAATGACTAAGAAACAGTGAAACTCCATACTCTTAGACAATAGCTATTTTCTCAGTAGATATACTTACCTCCGTGCCTCTGGGAACCTCTACTCTACTTGCTGTTTCTACAACTGTGCCAATTCAAGATCTTGATTTAAATTGAATCCCAATATTTAACATTCTGTATCTGATCTTTTAGTTTGCATGTTTTCAAAATTTACTCATGTTGAAGCAAGTATTAGAACTGATTTTATAGATTAAAATATTACATGGTTAAGATATTTTTATTCACTAATGTGTTGAAGTACACAGTTGTGTGTGCTTTTAGATATTGTCAATAATGCTGTGGAAATATTGGAGCACATGTGTTTCTGAAAATCACTGTTTACAATTTTTGTTATATACCTATAAATAGAATTTGTGATTCATTGAAATTTTGTTTAAATTTTGAGCTTCTGAAAAACTGTTTTCCACTCGAGGTAAAATATTTTATATTTCTAACAGCCATGTACAAGAATTCTAATTTCTCCACATCTTTATTAACATTTTCTCATAATTCAAAAAATAAAATAAAATATCAACCATCCTAAAAGGCTTAATGTGGTTTCTCTCTAATTTGCAAACTTTTTACCGTGAATCGTGTGAAATTTTATAAAGAATATAAACATTTTTACATTCCGTGATTCTCACACAATTTGTTTTATGTCACCCATTGCAACCTCTCAATGCTATGCCACTTTCCCTAATACTTCTCTTTGTATTCTGTTTCCACTCCTCTGCTTTCCTAATCTTTTTGAACTCAGTTCTTTGATAAACATTGCTTTTTAAAAAATCATGCTTGTTTTAAGATTTGCATACCTCACTAATGTTACTGCTCCCCCTATAGACTATTTTTTGAGGTCTGAAAATTGAGCCAAGGGAGTGAGTTCAGTTCCAGATGTGAATGGTGATGATATTAATGCCAGTTGACAACTGTGTCTTCCAAGACTATTGAATTGATCCCAGATCACCAACTCATTTGCTCAATGTGCTTCATTATATCTTTTTTCCATAACTTTATCTCCTGTATATTCCACTTCATTTAAGCCCTACTATTTCAATCACAGGATTAAAAAGCTTTACAATAAATAAGGAAGATGAAAGAAGAATTGAAGCATTTGCATTATATCTAGGTGACTAATATTGAAAGTACCATAAATTGATAGAAAGATATAGAAATCGATCCTGGAGGCAGTAAAGACAGACTGCACTCTAAGCAAAAACATCAAGACATCCTTTGGACATTCCATGAGGAAAGCCAGGCCATAGAAAATGACATCATACTTGTAGAGTGTCACCCAAAGGAGGAGAATCGCCAAAATCAGGAGTTGGCACAGTAGTCTCAATAAGTGCTAAAGAAGTACAAGACAGGAATGTTTAATTCTAGTGTGTACACAGAGTCCACATGAGTTAGCTCCAAATCCATGGCATCTTACTAGTGCAAAAGCTTGTTGTAAGGTCTGTGGGTCAATTTCAACCTACAAGGCCATAATGTGGAACAGAACCAAGGCCCCTCAAGTCTGCGCCTTCCTCACAATGGTTCTGATGCTCTAAGCCCATCGTTGCATTCCCTTTGTTGGTCCATCTCCTTGAGAGCCTTCTTTTTGATGTTGTTTTCCACTTTACCAAGCATGCAGTCCTTCTTAAGGGACTGGTCTTACTTGTTACATGCCCAAAGTAGGTAAAGCAAGATCTCATTCTGGCCTCTAGGAAGCACTAAGGCCATCCTTCAACAGGACAGATTTTTGTTTGTACTTTTGTTTGACGGTCCATGGTACTTCCATTCATCATCAGCATCAAAATTTAAATGCATCTATTTTTCTTTGGTATTCCGTATTCGACGGGTAACTTTCACTTGCTCATGAAGCAATTGAATATGCCATGGCTTAGGTAAGGCACATGTATTTGTCAATTAAAATCCATATTTTTCAATACTTTACAGCAGTGTTATGCAGTGAATGTATCCAGCCCAAACCATCATTTGATCTCTTGACTGCCGCTTCCTTGAGCATTGATTATTGATCCAACCATGACAAAATTATTAACAACTTCAAACTTGTCTTCATTTGCATGATGTAAATAATTGGTGCACTTTCCATGTTTAGGATCTTTTTTACATGGAGTTGTAACTCACACTGAAGGCTGGATACTTAATCTTCATTAGCTAGTGCTTCTAGTCTCCCTCCTTTTAGCAAGCAGGATTGAGTCATCTCCATATCAAAGAAAGTTAAATCTTCCAATCCTGATGCCACATTCTTCTTCATAAAATACAGCATCTCTGATGCTTTAGTTACATACAAACTCAATAAACACATTAAAAAACTGGATATTTTAAAATCAAGAAGTTAAAAATAAAACAACCAAATAAATGTGAAGAGGTGGGGAAATAGCTGAGATCTGAAACCCATCTGCAAGTTAACACATGAAAGACTGGGTAAATTCACAATCTGTCCCCAAGTGGCTACAACCCAGATGTGTACCTTTCATGATTAACAATGCAGTATCCCCCTGTTCTATTCACACAAGTTCCACATAAACACAATTAAGAGTTCTGGATTCTTTTTATTTTCAAGGCTACCCACACAGTTTGCTATGATCTGCATAGTCAAATACCTTTGCATAGTAACTGAAATGTAAGTAAATATCTCTCTGGCATTCTCTGCTTTAAGGTTAGATCCATCTGACATCAATAATAATAATTTTATTCTGCATCCCCTTCTGACTATGGCCTAAACCTCTGAGAGCTCCCATCCTTATGCTACTACAGTCACTATAAATGACTATTAATGGCATAGTCACTATTAATGGAAGCAAAATTTTACTTCCATGTGATATCAATACTATTGTTCTATAATGCAAGCACTTTATTGGGTCACCTTCTTTGGCCTTTATTAGACATGGATCACATCTAGTGAATTGGTCATGTAATTTTCTTCCAAATTTTCTTCCACAGGTAAGTCTGCCAGTGCTTCATCAGCTTGTAGAAACATTTCAACTGATATTTTCATTCATAAAACCATATATGAACATAATAAATACTGGTAATGTCAACAATGATTTTTTTTTACTTCATCATCTTTGGGAAATTAGAAACAAAACTTGTGATTATATTAGTCCTAACAGCTTTTGTTAATCCTATAATATTTTTATTAGGAAATTATACTTCACACACACAAACATATTTTTTAATGAAGGAATGATATTAGAATTTAATATCTAAACACTAGGTTTTCAGAATACTGGGGATGGTAGTGGAAGCCCAATTTCCACTTGCAAGCTTAAGTCACCTTTGTGATATGAATATCAGGCAGAGGGCTCTATAAGGTAGATTCTGGCAGATATAATTATGTAATTTGTGAAGCCTTCACATTTGCTCTCCCTCTTGACCCATTTTAAATATGTTCCAGTTTTCAAGTATTTTCTGTATTAAAAAATCTATAAAACTTAAAAATCATATTCTCATTAGACATTAATCCTTCAATAAAAAGAACAAATTCCCAAATTAAAATGCTATATCTTCTTTCCGAAAATCATATTTGAAATTATTTTGGTGCCGACATGAACGCTAATCCTCCATGGAACTACTCATGCAGAACCTTAAAATCTTTATGAAGATAAAGAATTTGTGGTTGTATAGAAATACTGTCATAAAGCAGATAGTTCAGAGTATTTAATAGCTAGCATGATAGCAATCACAGAACCCCGATTAACAAGCACAGATTAACATAGAATGCAATCAGGATCTCCCCCAACCTACTTCTCCAGCCCCCAAAAGAACACAGAGTTCTTTGGTGAGAGTAAAAAAAAGCTATATAGGGAAGGGCCATATTTAATAATTGATAGCATTGCATACATCTTAAAGCTCACTAATCCTATGTTCTGATACATATAATGAACTGTTGAAGTCATCTGTCTATTGTGTCTGTCATATCACTAACTCCTGAAATATTAATTGAATATAGATTTTCTATAGTACGATTCTCCATTAAAAGGAAGTAGAGGAAAGGTCTAGGCGGTAAAGGGCATTTATAGAGGTTTAAATACAGGCATGTACATAGGTGAATATATTTATATATGATGATGGGGAACTAGATCAACATGCATATATTTATAGGATTAGTATTAGGACAGCAGATGGGCATTAGACCTCCACTCAAGTACATTCTCAGTGCAAGAACATTTTGTTCTATTAGATTGGCATTCTATGATGTTCACCTTCCCAACATGATCACTGAATATAAATGTGTCCATAAGCAAAGGTGGTGAAGAAAGCTGATGGTGCCTGGCTATCAAAAAATGTAGTGTCTGAGGTATTAAAGATTTGAAAGTAAACAAGCAACCATCTAGCTCAGAAGCAACAAAGCCCACATGGAAGAAGGACACCAGCTTGTGGGACCAAAAGTTGTCAAAGGGTTCAGTTATAAGGCTTCAAGAACTAAAAACCAAACCACTGTGCACCTTCCTGATATGATCGCTGACTACAAGTGTATGCATAAGCAAATGTGGTGAAAAAAGCTGATGGTGCCCAGCTATCAAAAGATATAGCATCTGAGGTCTTAAAGGCTTGAAAGTAAACAACTGATCATCCAGCTCAGAAGCAACAAAGCCTACATGTAAGAAGCACACCACTCTGTGTGACCACGAAGTGTTGAAGGGATCTGGGGTCAGGCATCAAAGAATTAAAATTATATCATTATAAGTGAGAGGGAGTACACATTGGTGACACAAAATCCATCAATAGGTGAAGTGACATCCCCTTACAGAGGGACTGCCAGGAAGAGTTGAGCCAGTCAAGGTACAGCATAGTAACAATGAAATATGCAACTTTCCTCTAGCTCTCAAATGCTTTCTCCACCCACTATCATGATTCCAATTCTACGTGACAATCCAGGTAAACCAGGGGATATACAGTGGAGTCAGAAACATGGGGAATTTAGGATAGGTGATCCTTCAGGACCAGTGGTGAAAATGCTGATATCCACAGGTTGAAGGGATGGTGGAATAGAAAGGGGGAATCCATTTCAGGGATCTACATATAACCTCCTCTCTGGGGTACAGAAAACAGGGAAGTGAGTGAAGGAATAATAAGAGTTCAGGGAGTGGTGGGGAAAAGGGGAAAATGTGGGGAGCTGGTACTGGGGGCCTAAGTGGAGGGAGGATGTTTTGAGAGCAATGATGATAACAATTATGCAAATGTGGTCTGCATACAATTAATGTATGTGTTGATCATGATGGGAGTTGTATGAGGCCCCAATAAAATGATCTATGAAAAAAGTAGGGGGGGGGGGGAAGCATCTTATACCATGGGCTCAAATAGAAAATATTTGGAAATGAAGATGGAAACATGTGTAGAAATATGCTTGACACAAATGATGTATTGAATGTTATAAAAGCTGTAAGAGCCCTCAATGAAATTATTGAAAAAAAAAATGTTCCTATATTCTAGGCATAGATTGCTAAAATATTTTCCTTGATATTTTTTGTTCAAAAATGAAAAAATAATAAAAGAGATCATTATCAAATTATAAGAGAGATCCTTCTGGTGCTGTAATTTTAAATTTGGGGTCAAGTAAACCAAAGCATAATTACCTTTATTTATTTTCATTTATGTGAGTAGCAGTACATGTTTCTTATATAAAATTCCACTTTGGCTGTGATGTTCTGTAATTTGTAAGTAACTTGTTGCAAGACATTAAAAATAGAATAGAGAAGAGTAGTCTTGCTGATCAAATTTTTTATTAGTATCAATTTTACCAAGGCATATTTATATTTATCAATTTATTTTATATATGTGATAATTCATAATGGCTATAAATTTTTTTCTTAAGTTAGATGTTCATTACTTTCAACTAACTTGGAATAGGACATTTTCATCCCATTACATGGTTTGTTAGTGACAGGATAAAAAAATTCTCTTAGCAAATTCTGAGGAAGAATGTGAAGGAACACAGTAGCAGCATCAGATCCTTTGGAGTGTGAAGCACACAATGGTTTCAAGTTTCTATCTCAGGACTATAAATAGATGATCCAAAATATACCTGATGCCAGTGAATAAGATATCAGCTATGGCTTCAAATTTTGCTCCCCAAACAAGATTATCTCAAATCTTATTTTCTGTTACATAAGGGTCAGTTTAAAGAAGAAAAAAAGAGCAGATATATTTTTAACTTTAAAACCTCTAACAGAGATTTTACAGATTTGTATTAATTTTGTATTTAGATTTACTATTATTGTCTCAAAACCCATACAAAAATATTTTCTCCTTTATTTCCTCTTATTTATGTCTATTAATATATTACACCTTGTTTTCTATTATACACATAAGGATTGCCTTTTAGATCAGTTGCAAGGCTAGTACTATCGTTGATCTCACCTTATGATATTTTATGACTTAAACAATGGATATCATGCTATTTTAGATATGTGTGCTGTGAAATTTAGAAAATGTTTCCTGTTTATGGTATGAAAGATTTGGAATATGATTATTATCTCTCTTACTGATGTTATGACTGGTGTTAAACAGTCATTTCTTAGATTCTGAATTAAAAAACACCACAAGTAATAATGGGGCAGAGTAAAACAATAAATTGCAGAAGGCAGCTCTATAGTCTCTAGTTTCTAAGTTTATAGAAGGTATAATTATTGACCTCTTAAATTTGTCATTCAGGGGAATAATACTATCCCTGCAAAAGTCTAACAATGTAAGTAGATTGTAATCTTAAAGTGTTATGATTTTTATACTCGCTGCATAAGCTATCACATGGTGGCTTTGTGGAATGAAACTAGTATAAACTAATAAGTTACAGAGAACAAATGTTGTCTCTGAGTCTGCACTGAAACCCTGTATCCAGAGTAAAACTGCACCCTGGAGTTGCCGAGGCTGTAATCTTTATTGCTCTTTTTTCTGAGAATAACTGGTGGGCTCAAACTGGAGATCTTATAGCAAGTGTTCAATCACGGGGCTACCACAGTTCTTCAGGGAAACAAAGGTCGAACCCATGACTCTTTTCTTTATTATACATTTATCACTTAATCTCTATTATTTCTTGTTTTCTAGCTTCAAAGAGAGTGCTACAATATACATTACAGTGTTAGGGTTAAGTCTCTTTCTATAGAAAGTAACTTGCTCTAATTAGATCTTCAACTTCCAGGAATATTTCCTTAACCTCCAATTAGAAAGGACCTACTGGTGCAGTGGTTCTGCCTTGCACTGTAATCTGCAGGGTCTATAGTTTGAAACCATCCACAGAAACAAGAGACAGAAAGACCCTGCCTTCTATTCCTGTGCATAATGACTGTCTCTGAGACACACACACAGGGGGCCGTTCTGAGTCAGTAATGGCCCCATGGTGGTGAATCTAAGCACAGTGTCCAAGAGTGTTCAATAGTCTGACTATTGGCTCTGCATACCAAGACTTTTCCTACTTGACATAAGAAATAACAAAATTTAGATTTTTTTACAGGTGAATTTGTTTATTAGAATGATTAGTATTCAAATTTTCTCATACCTCTGTGTTAGGCAGGGTTCTCTAGAGAAACAAAAACAAGACATACACAGATTTATATCTATATATATAATATATATAGATATAGCTATAGATATATTACAGTGAGAAGGAATATAACAGTTAATTAGTCCACACAGCAGTTTAGAGGGTTCAATTCAGCTCACTTCCTTGGAATACTTAATATACTGAAAGTCCATCAACTCATCGGCTGCCAGGTCTAAGGTCAAAGCAGCAGATAGCAGTGTCCTCCCTCAAGCAAGGCAAGCAGCAAGCAGCAGGGTGGGTTACCAACAGTCAGAGCTGTTACCAACAGTCGAAGCAGGCCCTGATGGGATATCAAATGCAGACAAAGCATAATGGCAGGAACCACCAGCCTCAAGATCAAGTGATGTACACATAAGCAGCACAGTAAAGCAGGTTTTGAAGGAGCCTCAATCTCTAGCTACATGATCCGCAGGTTGGCCTGGCCCACAGGTAGTGCAGCTCACAGGTTGAGGATGAGATCCATCCAAAGAAGAAGCATGCTCCAGCACACTCTGATAACCAGACAGCAAAAGAAAGGAGGGTCGGCCTTGTTGAGACACTTACCTCTTTACCCTCCAATTAAACCATGACATGATTAATAACACCTGCTCCTACTTCCCAGGTTGGCACAATAAACCTAACTATCACAACCTCTTTCTTAATTCCTTGATTTGGATCCCATCTCAGAAAACAGTCCAGTTTGGAGAAAAGTTGGATGGACATATTTGCCTAACAATAAAGAAACACTTCAAGAATACTAATGTGTTTTCCATGATCAAAGATTTGAACTAAAATGTGTGTTAAACCCATAGATCTATTTCCTCCACTCAACTACTTCCTCAATGCAAGAACTCTTTGTTCTACCAAATTGATATTCCATGATACCTTCCTGACACAATCGCTGAAGACAAATGTATGTATTAGCAAAAGTGGTAAAGAAAGCTGATGGTGCCTGGTTATCAAAAGATATAGCATCTGGGGTCTTAAAAGGCTTGAAAGTAAATAAGTGAGGCCATCAGAAGCAACAATTCCCACATGGAAGAAGCACATGAATCTGTGTCATCACAAGCTACCAGGAGAGTGGAGGGGAGATGTAATAGTGGGGGGCAACTCATTATAAGAATTGACATACATTTACTTGAATGTGTTTGGGCAGAATTTTAGAAAAAGCTAGCAATAACAGCAAAGCCATATTACAAGCCTTAAGGATAATTGAGATCATTAAGGTCCCTGAAAGTGACTATATTAAAAAAAGAAGAAGAATCTACATATAACCTTTTCCCTAGGGTATGGACAACAGGAGAGTGAGTGAAGGGAGATCAGGCAGTGTAAGATATGACAAAATAATTTACAAATTATCAAAGACTCTTAAGGAGGTGGGGCAAGGAGAGGAGTGGGGAAATGAGGAGTTAATACCGATGATGGCAACAAATGTGCTTTGCAAACAATGGGTGTATGTATGGATTGTGATAAGAGTTGTATGATCCTCCAATAAAAGGATTTAAAAAAAGGAGGATAAATGTGTGCTATATCTGAAATAGATATGTTGAAGTCTGAGTTCCTCTTTGTATTATTTATCTAGGTTAGTTAAGGATGTTGTCACTGGAGATCAGGCTGGATTGGAGTAGAGTAACCCTATTACAATATAACGGATGTCTTCATAAAAAAGCAGGATGGACAGATATAGTCAGAGATGAAAGATAGCTAATTGAAGAAAATGAAGATTGAGGCAGTCATGCCAGTCTACATGCCAATGATTAATAGGAATGACCAGAACTAAGAAGTCACAGGAGTCCTCCACCCTCCCCCTTCCCTTACAACCTTAGTTTCGAATTCTAGCCTCCAACTCTGCAGGGTACGAAATACCTGTTGTGTTAAGGCACCATATTTTGGGAACTCTGTTTTAGAAATCATTAGGGGGAGGGGGAGATACAATGTGATTTGAAAACTCTGAGACCAGTGTTTGAGTATGCACTGTTTTGTGTCTCCTCACAAACAAATGTGTGTTAGTGTGTAGCTGAATGTAAGGAAGCATTCTTATCTGGTATCACATTTGTGTAGTCAAAAATTTGAATGAGTATAGTTATAATTGAAAGTGTCCCAAAAAAAGTGGCATAAAGTATATGTTACTGAGTTGTTCAGCTCACATGAGTTGCTCCAAATTGACTTCTTTGATAGGGCAGGATAAAATAAAATCAAGTATTTAATGTAATGAAGGTGACTATAATGTGCTCAATAAATGTTGGCTCTTATTTTAATGAAAAGATTGATTCACCACTGCATTTTTATGTCTGGGAATCTAGACTGCATGACCCCAGATTAGCTAAATTAAGAAGAGAATTAAGATAATTGAAAATTTAAATGGTATAACATTGGATTAATATCCTGAGTTGAATCATTTCAGAGTTTCATGAGGATGATAGATAGATGATAGATTAGATAGATACATAGATACATTCATAGATACATAGATAGATTTGGACTTCAAAAATTTCATTAAAATATAATTAAAAGGTAAAATTAAACATATATACTTCATTTATCAGTATCTCTCCATAAGCTGCATATGTCAATTCACTATTGTAAGTAGTGATAGTGGTTATTTAGTTCACCCAAAGAATTCTGTCATGTTGATCCTGACTTTAAAAAATTATGAACTGAAGAAAATTGGACGCTATTGAAAGACTTTTTAAAAGATTAGCCTATTACATTAGAATCAATTCTAAATCATATCGAGTTTTTAAGGTTGTCAATTCTTAAGAGAGCAGCAAGTCTTATCTTTTCATCAGCAGAGTAGGCTTGAACTGCTGACATCTCAATGAGCCACCCAAAGCTTAGGCAACGATGCTGCTGGGATTAAAAAAGAATATGAATGTAAACTCTGTGCTGATGATTTTCCATAGGAACTTTTGAAATATTTCCCTTTTTCCATGATATTTTCCTGATGAGCACGGTTTGGGTGAAAAAAAAAATTTCTGGAGTAGCTAAAGCTTTGGCTAAGTTGCTCATAACACTATGATAGCACTCATTTTACTGTTCGGTCATAAAGAAAGTCAATAACAAAAAATGACTTTACTCCAACCTTGTTTCCACGATCTTTGCTCTTTGTCAGTCTGCTTATGCTTCGAGTGGACCACTTCCACCTGTTGGTGACCATTGCTTTGTTTGTACTTTGCCATCACAATCTTACTGGTAGGACATGTTTCATTTCCCGTTGTCATTCTTCTAAGGAAGTCTTCAGAATCTTATTCCAACTCTTAAAATTTCAATTGCAAGCTTAGAGTTTATCGGCACTTGAACTAAGGGCAATAGTTTTGATAGCCATTTAACAGAAAGTCTGCTTAACCTTTATTTCTCAGTCAGAATTATATAAGTGAACCAATATGGAAACCTATGGTGTAGGCTATTATTCTGCTTCTAATCATTAGTCCTTCAATTATGGCATGAAAAAATTATTTTTTTCTTACAAATATAAATGGGCTGTTTGCCACTGCAGGTTTCATTGTTAACAACATTGTGTACCTTAGTATAATGACTTATCTAATTTTAGACTGCTGATTCCTTGGGGGCATTTTTTCCTATAAAAATTTTAAAAAGCATTGATGATTCCATCAGTCTTCAGTGCAAACTTCACTGTAATTTGATGTTTGATGTTCCTTTATTTTTAGCATAAAGTTTCTGATATCTGATCCTTCATCATTCCTCAAACTAGCTCATGCTCAGACAAGTTATAACAAGTTAATACCAGTTTATATTGAAGCAGAAAAATCTTGAAATCTATGTATAATTTATTCATTATAAACCTTTCCATGAGCTCTTTGAAGTGTGTGTGTGTGTGTGTGTGTGTGTGTGTGCATGTGGGAAGGAAAAGATAGAGAATGAACACTGATAATACAATGACTAAGGCTGTTAACTGAAAGTTTAGTGTTTTAAACATAGCAGATTCTCCATGTTTTAAAATCATGACAATGCACTTCAGTAAAAATTTGCAGCCTAATTTTGGGGCAATTCTACTCTGTCCTATAGGGATACAATGAGTTATAATGGAATCAGTGACTATAGGTTTAATTAGATATAAATTTGAATCTACTCAATATATAAATTGGAGCTTCAAAATGATTGTCAAAAATTAAATCAAAATATTGTGGAGCTTTTCCAGGAGCATATAGTAAACTTTTAGAAGCTCCTTTTTATACACACAAAATATATATTCATATGAATATATATCTTAAATTTTATACTTGTTTTTATAAATAAAATTTTTCTATATATTCATTAAAATATTGTGTATCATATATTATCATATGCTTCTACAATTTCATAAAACTTCAGTTATAATAATACCTTCACTCTAGGTAAAATAACTTCATGTGTAATTGCCCATTAGCTGAACATCTGTTGCTCAGCTTTTTGAGTTTTAATCACTTATGTAATTCTGCTTTGCAAGTAATTATGTTAAAGGTAATTTACAGTTTAACAAGTAACTCTGAATAAACTATTTTACTTTGTCCTGTAGGCAACTAATGAAGTGGGTGCTGTTGCTCTATTTTTGACCAGAAGAACTTGAAATTCACACAAATTAACTAATAAGTAGACTATGGTCATTTACCCTATAAAATGTTCAAAGTTGGTTCCAACTACACAATCTTCTTTATCAAATGCTAGTTCCTTTTTATAATTTCTCAGGTATTTCAGTTTTTAAATTTATAAGTTTTATTAATATATATTTCATTTTGTCAATCATAAATGAGAACTAAAACATAATATTTTCTTAATAACAAATGACTGTCATATATTTCTCATATCGGCTTAAAAATCAAATTATTATGAACTACACATATCCCATGCTTTTAAGAGACCTTTTGAAGAGACATTTCATTTTTATAATTGCTTTAGCCATATCAAAATGTTTTACCTTTACCTATAGATACAATTATTAAAAGGTTAGATTTACTCAAGAGATAATAGATAATATTTCTAGACTCAATGGGCGATTCCATTTCAAACTATTTATTTATTCTAAATACTTCTTTCTGAGTTTACATTTCTTTATTTCAACTGGCATATTCCTGGCTTCAAAAAATGTACTAAATGGAATTAAAATTAAATGGAGTTTTCCAGAAACTTCTAAACAAATCTTTTGAAATTTCCTATATACACCCAGATAGATAAACATTTATATGAAAATACATGTTCAGTGTAGTACTTGTTACTCTAAATCCAATGCTCTGATTATTCAACAAATATAAACTAAAAAATCAAACTTATTGCTAGTGGATCATTTCTGACTCATAGCAACCTGAGGGAAAGGATGTAGACAAGTCCCTAAGGGCTTCTGGCGCTCTATTTGTGTACAGGAACAGAAAGTCTCATCTTTCTCTCACTGAGAGACTTGTGGCCTTGAACTGCTGATCTTGTGGTTTGCAGCCCAACACATAACTACTACAATACCAGGGTTATATATTATGTCTTACTTTGTAATTGAAATCACTGCAAAAAACAAGAAACTATGCATTTATTAAATATGTATTTTCTATAGTGTTTTCCTGAGTTGTGTTTTTAGTTGATTTGACAATATGTGGAATCTTAAATTTCCAGTATGTTGAACATTATTCACATGAGATTTTTTTATCCCTAATACACATATTTTTATTCATCTTTAAGATATACTATGTACTTCTAATAACTTATCTGAATAATCTGTCCATTTCTACATACATATATAAATATATATGATTTATGTTACAAAAATGCCTTGAGGGTGTTTGATCTTATTTATTTTTTTATTTTGGAGGATGTTGGAAGAGCATCATAGATAAAAGCCTCCACCCACTCTAACAAATATTTTGAATATTTGTGGTGGTCATGTATTCGATATGTCAATTTTATGTTTAAGATGTAGGGGTGGAGTCTAGCCTGTTAATCTGAAGCTAGCCATTGAGTAGCCAATGAGACCTCCGGGTGGGCATGGCTTTATCCTGAGACTTCTGGGAAATCTCGTCATATTTCCCTTGTGGAAATGAGAAGCTATCTCCCCAGTTGTTGGGAGTTAGTCTCAGAGACAATTAACTACAGAAAAGACAAGGTGGCAGCATCCGAGGAGCTGGAGGAGAAGCCACACAGCCTTAACCTGATGAAACCAGACCTCTGACGCTGGAGAAGCCACATGGAGATCCCTGCCAGCCCTGAGTAGATTCTACCACCACTGGATGCTGTTGATGGACCCTGAGCCCTGGAAGTGAGGAGCCATAGGGAGACTCCTTCTGGCACCAGGACTCTGCAGCCACTGGCCTGTGACTTCATGAGTTGGAAGAAGACTTTATAGATTGATATCAGATATATGGGCTAACATCAGACTTATGACTTTGAACTGAGCTGGGTTGGGATGCTTTCTCAGTGTCCCATTCCTCTTGTATATAAACCCTTATATCCATATGGATGTCTATGAATTTGTTTTTCTTGAGTGATAACATACAGGACAAAGTTGTTTTCCATTCAACATTTTGATTTGTGGCATTGATTTCATTCCCTACCACATGGTAATACTCTTCCTCCCTATATTTGCTATTTCTACCCCTCTTTCTTATCTATCCCTTCCGGTCTTCTGAATGTTACCATTGGGCAAATGCTATCCTTAGAACTCCTGTGGTTGGTTATTCCAGGATGCATAAAGTCCTGGCATTATTGTTCACTTCATACCCAGAACCATCAAATCAATCATGACTTACAGTGACCCTGTTTTGAGTTTCTGAGCCTGAAAACTCAACTCATAGTCTGTCTATAAGGTGAAAATTCAGGTGAAAGTTGACCCATGATGGTAAATTAGATTCTAGGCTTTAAGAATATCTATAAGGCAAAAATATCAAAAGTCCCATCAATCTCAAGCAATAAATAAACCTTGTCTCTTTTGTTATTTTGTTTGTCCTACATGTTTTCTCCCAATCCATACATGACTTCCTAGAGTAATCAATTATAGAGCAATGGACATGGTAACATGGACCATCTAGTTCTTCTGATTCTAAGGTCAAGGAGATTGGGTCTGAATAGGCCTGTAGTCCTTCAATCCTGGATGGGCCCAGAAGTTTCCATACAACTTTGATTTTCTTCACCCTTATTTACTGAGATGAGAAGAGACCACGGTTTACCCTTTACATAGTTGCTCATAATCTTCTCCCAACATCAGTCTGTCAGTTTGTTATGCTGCAGTACTTGCATGGCAATGTTATGCTGGAAATTAAATCACCAATATTTTAGATACTAATAGCGGGCACCTGTGATAAACAGGTTTCTGCAACACTTTCTGAATAAGAATAGACCTCGGGAATAGACTATTTCTGAAGGATTAGGCACTGAAAATCTTAGAATAACAACACAACCTTGTGAGATTTCATGATGAAAATTAAACACTTAATTAGGGTTAAATATTTTTGAGTATTCAACATGTTCCTCAAAGAAGAGTTAACCTAAACGATGTGGTTAGAGTAAAGTTTTGAAGCCCTTCCTTTGCTAACAAAACATGATTTAAAACAGAAGAAACACCTTCAAATAGTCATTAACCATCAGAACATGGCATATACAAAATATGAACCTAGATAAATTGGAAGCAATCATAAATAAAGTGAAGCATATAAAGAGATAGTTTAACAATTAGGTAGCTGAAAATAGGAGAGCTATATGGATCATTATGCTTGGAATGCAAAAAAGAAGAAAATTGGCATCCAATATGGTGAAAAGATATTTCATGCTTTATTTTGAAAGACAATGCTATTTGTCAAAAAATGATATTCATAAACATAAAAGCAATCTAGTAATACAACTATTTCTCAAATTTATTCATGTGCCACTAAAGCTAGTGATGAAGTTATTAACAAATTCTACAACTTCTTCATACTGAAATTGATGAAACATGCTATCAAAATTTATTAATAATTATGAATAATAGGTATGAGAGTTTAAAACAGAAAAAAAGATCAGTAGTTGTGTGATAAGAATTGGGTGGTAGAAATGAAGCTGGAGATCACAGAAGAATTTTCAAGATATACACTCTTTCATTAAAAATACTATTTTTCAACAATATAAATGGCAATGGTAACATGGATTGTCATATGGAATGTAATGAATCAATTGACTACATCTGTGGAAAGAGCTGATTGAGAAAGTAAATATCATCAGCCAAAACAAGGCCAGAGGCTGGCTGTTAGACAGACTATCCAATGCACACATGAATGTTCAGGTTGAATTGAAAACTAAATAAACAAAACAAGTTCGCTAAAGTCAAAGCATGACCTTAAGTATATCCTTCCTGAATCCAGACAAAAATCTCAACAACAAATTTGGTTCATTGAACAAAATTGACAGACCTAATTAGTTGTGGGGTAGCATAAATACAATATATGAAGAAAGTAAAAGGTCATAAAAATAGTGAAGAATTAAAAGATTAAAGTGGCTGATAGGAGAAACTCTAAGACTTGTTATTCATCTTAGAGTCGCTAAGGCAAGAGGAATAGATGAAGTAAAAGAGCTGAACAAATTTTCAAAGGGCATAAGAAGAAGATAAAGTTTTATAATGAAATGTGCAAAGACTTGGGAATAGATAAATATAAGAAGATGCTCAGCCTATTTCAAGGTGAAAAAAAAGATGAATAGCATTGCAAAAAAAAGAGAGAGAGAGAATTACAGAACACGCCATTTTACTCATGTAGAAGCTGTGGTGTACATGGACCAAAAAGAATTAATTTAAACAGAAAAGGTGTGTGCCAGAATTTGATTCTTTCATGATGCTAATTCAATCTGTATGATGAGCAAATGATTCAACAAGCTGAACTATATGAGGCATAATGGAGCATCAGGATTGCAGAAGGCTTATTAACCACTTGAGATACACTGATGACACACCCTTGCACCCTGAAATAAAAAATGACTAGAAGCACTTGCTGGTGAAGATCAAAGACTGATGTCTTCAGTATCGATTGAAAATCAGTGAAAAGAAAACTAGAATCCTCCAAGACCTATGGACTAAGAATGGTAAATGGGGATCAAAATTGGCAAAGATTTCATTTTTCTTGTATGCCTATTTAATGTTCTTGGAAACTGCAGTCGAGAAATTAAATGGCATATAGATTTGGGTAAGCCTGCTACATAAAACATCCTTAAATTGGGCTGAGCCCCGGTGGTATAGTGGTTGTGCACGGAACTGCGGCCCATTGGGTTGGAAGTTCAGATCCAGCAGCAAAGCTGCCGGGCCTCCTATTCCCACCACCAGAGGGCAGTGAGGCCCCAAAAAACAAAAAACAAAAATCCTTAAATTATTATAAGGCAGAAATATATCACTACAGTGTGAATGACCCAACCTATGATATGTATCTACAATCAGTTCACGTACATATGAAAGTTGGACAAGGACTAAGAAAAACAAAGAATTGTTTCATGTGTTGGAGAAGTTGTAAGTGCTATGAATTTACAGAAAAAAACATGTACCTAACAGAAGTACATCCAGCATGCTCCCTAGAAGTGAGAGTGTGAAAACCTCAGCTCATGTAGTATGAGTTTCTTCTTGCATTGAACCCAATCTTTGGGAAAAAGACACCATGCTTAGTGAAGTACAGGTGCAGTGAAATAGGCGTACAATCTCAAGGAGTTGTCTTAAAGCAATGGCTGCAAAATAGGACACAAATCAATGTCAGAAAAGAAAAGCCTGTAAATCCCTCCAGGACCAGAGGTGAGAATGGCAATAGCAGGAGGGTGGGGTAGGTGGGGTAGGCAGAGGGAACTGATTACAAGGATCTGCATATAACCTCTATTCTGGGGGATGGACAACAGAGAAGTGGGTAAAGGGAGACATCAGGCAGTGTAAGATATGACAAAATAATAATAATTTATAAATTATCAAGGGTTAATGATGGAGAGGGAATGGGGAGGGAGAGGAAAATGAGGAGCAGATATGGATAGCAACGGCTCAAGTAGAAATCAAATGTATTGAGAATGATGAGGGCAACAAGTACACATATATGCTTGACACAATGGATGTATGTATGGATTGTGATAAGAGTTGTGTGAACTCCCAATAAAATGATCAATTTTTTAATTAAGTATGAGAACTTAAAAATAAAGGAATATTTCATATATATAAAGAAAATGTTTTGAAAATCACGATGGCAACAAATGTACAAATATGCTTGACATAAAGAATGGATGCATGGATTGTCATAAGAGTTGTATGAGTCACCAATAAAAGGATTTTATATAAAGCGATTGGACACAAACATAATGTGGTGGTCATGTGCTTATGTTAATTTCATGATTGAGATGTAGGGGTGGAGTCTGGTCTGTTAATCTGAAGATAGCCATTGAGTAGCCAATAAGATGTCGTGTGAGCATGACTTTCTCCAGAGATTTCTGGGAAATCTCGTGATAGTTCCCTCATGGAGATGAGAAGCTATCTCCCCAGGTGTTGAGAGTTAGTCTCAGAGACAATGAACTATGGACAAGACAAGATGGCAGCGTCTGAGGAGCTGAAGGAGCAGGAAGAGAAGCCACATGGCGTTACCCTGATGGAACCAGACCTCTGAAGCTGGTGAAGCCATGTGGAGAGCCCTGCCAGTGCTGAGTTGCCTCTACTACCACTGGATTCTGCTGATAAACCCTGAGCTCTGGAAGTGAGGAGCCATGGAGAGACTCCTGCCAGCACCAGGATTCTTCACTCACTGACCTATGACTTCATGAGTCGGAAGGAGATGTTATAGACTAATCAGGCATATGGGCTAATATCAGACTTATGACTTTGAACTGAACTGGGTTGGGATGCTTTCTTAATGTCCCATTTCTCTTGTATATAAACCTTACCCTTATACATACATGCATCTTATACCCTTATACCTCTATGGATTTTGTCTCTCTGGTCTACCTAGATTAACACACATAACAATTGTGAGTATGGTACAGAACCAAAACCTACCCATGATGATTATGGAATATATACCCAAGATATATAGATCTCCTTACTTGAGAGCATTTAAAACAGAATAAATTGCAAGCTTTTATAACACATTCTCTATTCACCAAAATAAGATGCAATATATATATTCTTTGTGGACTCTACTACGTCAGTTGAAATCACTGTCCTTTCAGATAATGAGTGACCTTTCAGGTCCGGTGACTCATTAGCTCCAAAAAGTTAAGTAATTTTTATACCTTTTTATGTGCATTAGTATATTTATGGATATATTTGTAGCATATTTAAGTGTGTGTGTGTATATATATATATATATATATATATATCCTTTATCAAACCTGTGAATTTTCATGTGTGTCAACTCATTCACTTTCTACATCTGTTCCATCTGTATGATGTTTTAAGCTCTACTAATAGTTTATTGTTACTAATGTTATTGCAGGATTATGTATGTAGTAGGATTTGCTTTTGTTTCCTTAAACTTTCCTGCTTCTTTGGTGTCTGGCTTTATCTTGATAATTTTGTGCTAGTTTAGCTCTCATGGCATATTGCCTTTCCCTTCACTCTTCACTAACTACCCACTACTTAGTAATGTAACCTCCCATTCCCCCTCCCCCTTATCCTTTCAGATTTTTGCAATTAACACTCCCTTTTCAGAATGTTAAAATAAAATGGGCCCACACAAATAAGTGGGAAGTGCAAATGGACACGTTTTTAGCTGGGTGGAGTGTTCTATTAGAGAAACAGCTTTACATCTCTTTTAATGCTTACAGTTTCTCTTATTATTAACCAGATTCTACACTATGGGTGAATAGACTATATACTTCCATGCTGTTCAAAGTTTATATAATTGATAGATAGTATGGAAATGTTTAAATAAATTGTGTGCTGACAATTAATTGTGCATCGAGAAAAACATTTTTCCTAGGAAGTATTATGGAGCTGACATTCTCTGACATTGTTTAATGTATTCGAACAATGCACTCATCATGCATTCATGATATGCCAGAGAAAAAAATCTATGTACCTATTAACTTTCACTGATAAGAACATAAAGATATAACATGCACAATAATGGCTTTAAACTGTTTTATGATGAACTATACCATATGTTTGTATCTGGACTTTACAGACTCCCAATCATCCAAAAGCTCCAACAGCTGCTACCATTTTACATTTAATTGCTGTAAGATGCATTTTGTCCTTCCTGTGTTGATTTCTCCTTCTGTCTTTTTAAAGTCCAATTGGAAGCTTATCACAGTCCTCCTTTTAAATGTGTCTGCTTTCCTCCTGAGTTCACTTTGAGAACTAGATACTTTATCTCAGAAACTTTCTACCAGTGTGTATCTTACCAAGATATATGAAGATAGATGATAAATATCTATCCTTCTGCTTACTCTCTATTCTCAAAAAATATTTAGATTAGGTCAAACTTCTAAAACTATAAGATGCTTTTCTTCTCCTTTGAAAATTTGATTGTGATTTTTTTCCCAGAGCGGCTTTATTATGCAAAGCATTAAGAATCTACAAGTCAAAATATAGAGAATGTTTCTCTCTTTTTTTTTGTCTTACTAATAAAAATTTTAAAGGTAATCCTAAATCAATAATGCTTTGTTAGGAAGATTTTATGGAAAATTATGTTTGATAAAAATAGAAAACAAGATTTTAGATTGCAATGGAACAATTAACAACATCAAGTCATATTCCTTTAAATAAGAAGTATGAGTAGCATACATTTATATCATCACATAAACATGCATAATTTCATTATGCTTTTATTAAAAATGATAATATATTAAATGATTTCTCTTTATATTTCTTCTCAACTTTTGAGCTTTATTACATTAAAAGATAGTTCATATAATAATAAATGGAATGATATAAAACATATTTTCTTCTTTACCTACAACTTATTTATATGTATTGAACATTATGTACTTTAAATATGCTGTGAATTTATATTACTTTTAACAAAAAGCAATTCTAGAACAAAGGCTCTTCAATGCAGTTATAGAAGTTCTTAGGAGATAGTGTAGTATGGAAAGACAGTCACACAGAAGAGATGAGTAATTCTCACCTCTCTTAAAATACTTTCCTTACATGGAAAGAAAGGCATTGTCTTCAATGGCCTTTTATCAGGTATGCTGCTCACGCATTGTTGGAAAAGGTTACATCCACAAAATTATTTCCATTAAGACATGGTGATCAATTTTGTTGCTGTGCCCATCTTCTCAGGAGAATTTATGTACGTAAATTGGATGAAAGCCCAGAGAAGACACAAAGAATGTGATCTGTTTTAAAAATCACAACTTGCAACTCCTCAAATTCCATGATCCAGTTACCAAGGTTCAATTTATCTCACTGTACTTATCTTTCATCAAATACTGGAAGTATTGGGCTTTTCTGATTCATATTTTCACATTGACTAGGTTTCTTCACACCTCACAAATGAAGATTGGCAATTACACTCACTAAAGAACAAATTGCAAATTCCTTGTCCTGTGTATTTATTGGTGCGTTTCTGTCTCCTCAGGTGACACTTACCCTCTAATAGAATAGACGGTAGAGAGAATAGAATAAAAGAGAGAAAGAAAAAAAAGCTTTTATCATCCAAAAATCCATGTCCTCAGGTTATTTGTTCAGTATTCAACTTGAGTAGTATCATGAGAGGATGCAACCACACACATACCTCTCCTGATTATAATCTGTGCAGCTTTCTTGTGTTCTGCTCATAGTTGCCTCTTGATTCATGCAATTTCCACATTAGCACAATGAAGTATTCTGGCATTCTCATTTGTCTTAGGATTTTTCACAGTTAGTTATGATCTACACAATCCAATGTGTTGAGGAAGTCAATAAAGCACAAATAACCATCCTTCTGGCATTCTCTGCTTTGAACCAAGATGCATATGACATCAAGTATGATATCCTCTCTTCCACATTCTCTTCTGAATATGGTCTGAAGTTCTGGCAATTCCCTGTCAATGTACTGCTGCAACTGTTATTGGATGATCTTCAACAACGTTTTATCTGCATGTGAGATCTGTGATATTAATCTATAGGTAGAGCATTGGAGTGAAATGTATTCCAGTCAGTTGTTAAATAGCTATCTTTCAAATTTTGGGTTGAGATGAATGAGTGCCTCCAAAACTTTATAAACTTGTTGAAACATTTGAATTGATTGTCCATCTATTCCTGGATCACTGTTTTTAGCTAATGTTTTCGGTGCAGATTGAACTTCTTCCTTTAGCCAAGTTGGTTCTCACTCATATGCTACCTCCTAAAATTGGGAAATGTCAGATACTTCATTTTGGGAACACTGACTGCATATGCTATCCTTTTTTGTTTCATTTATTTTTAAAGATAATTTTATTGGGGCCTCGATAGCTCTTATAACAATTCCTTACATCATTGAATTGAGCATATTTGTTCATATGCTGTCATCAATATTTTCTAAATATTTACTTTCTATTTAAGCTCTTGGTATCTGCTTCTCTTTTTTTGCTTCCACTCCTCCTGACTCCTTGATAAATAATAGATTGCTATTGTTTTCCTATCTTACATTACCTGCTGCCTCCCTTGACCAACATTTCTGTTGTCATCCCTTCAGGGTGAGTGAAGGTTGGGGGGGGGGGGGGGTTGGGTTTGATGGTCAATCATTGTGATTGATTCCTTCTACTCTTCTCCTCCCTCTACCATCCCCCCTATCATTCTTGTATCACTACTGTCATTTCTTTTTCTGGGGAGTTTACTGGCCTGGATTCCCTGTGCTATGAGCTCTTTCCTACACCAGTGTACAAGGTCTGGTCTAGCCAGAACTGAAAGACGGCACTAACATGATGATAATGGAAAGTTAGGAACCCTCAAAGAATCAGAAGAATACACTGTGCTTCATCCGTGCAAGACTATGCTCTAGCTTACTCAGCTATTACTATTACTATTCTATGAAGGGATGTCATTTTGTCTATAGATAAGTTTAGGATCTCTCCAACAATGTGTTCTTTTTGCTTTGCATCTTCTGAGGTTGGTTACTTAATCTCATGGATACCTCATGATCACTCAGGCCACTGTGTTTCTTCCACATGGAATTGTTGCTTCTCTGGTAGATGACTGTTTATTTTACTTAAAGTCGTTAACACCTCAGTGACTATATCTTTTGATAGCCAAGCAAGATCAGCTTTCTTCAACACATTTGTTTATGCTCCTATTTTGTCTTCAGTGATCATGTCGGGAGGGTGTACATCACTGAATGCCAGATTATTAGAACAATGTGTTCTTGCATTGATGGAGGCTTTGAGCAGAGGTTCAAAGTCTGTCCACTTTCTCCATGTATTGCCACATAAATATGTGTACATAGACAAATTCCTCTATTTCTATGAAGTAGTATATTTGATTTTGTACACACCTATGTTTATCCATAATTGTGTTTTCTAGATCCTTCCTCTCTTTCATTTCACTTTTCTCCTGCCCCACCATCATGTTCACCCTTCTTCTGCCTGTTGGCAATCCTTTAGGTGACATTGCTATTGCTCACCACCACTAGGATCTCTATGTCCTCATCATTGGTTTAAATTTCCTTGTTGCTCCCTTCCCCCACCTCTGCCTCTCCCGGGGTCGGTCCAGAAACTTTGGTCTCATTTCTTTCTCCTCAGGCTTGCTTCTCTTGCCTACCTTATATAGGGAGGCAAAACAACAATAGCAGATATAAGACAAAAGATTGATTAAAAAGAGAAAAAGAGGCCAAGGGGCTCTGAGCATTTTCTCAGTTTGACTGTTAGGATTGGTGTTGAGGACGACCTGTGACTTATTATGGTGATGACTCAGAGTTCTGAGTGGACAAGGTGCCCCAGTAGCTCAATGATTGGCAGCAGTTGTGGGCCTGAGAAGGTGGCCTGTAGGTTTGCCACTGGGCTGAGTTGGAGCGGGCCTGCAGTATGGACACAGGCCTGCTTTGGACCATTTGGCCACAGTTTGTTTCTTTTAAAGATTCTGTATAGCCCCAAATTAGTATAGTCATTTTATGACCTAGGTTGTGGCTTTCAGCACCTGTGGGCTCTTCCTGATTTGTTTTGATAAAATCCTAGGCTGTGCTTTGTGGATTAGAGTTCTATCAGGCTTTATAAATCAATGTTATACTAATGGACCAAGTTTCTGGTGGCTTACATTCAAATATACACAAAGGAACACAGTCTGCAAATGAAAGCATTTTTCTTTTTAATTAAAGTTTGCTCTTTTCTTTTTTAATGAGCTTGTGAATTGCCCTTGGTTCAGGGCCATGCCTTTCTGCTCCTCAGGGAAGGGGGATCAGATTAGCCAAGTATGTTTAAGGTCAACTGGATCTACATTCTCTCCCAGTTTCATTCCTGTGTCACTTTAGGCTCTCTCTTACAAAGCTCTGCAGGCAGAGCTCCAGGGATCCTTATCCTGACAATTGCAAATATCCCAGGGAGTCTTCAATTGCTGCAAACTGGTATCTGATTATCATTACCCATGCTGGCAGGCATGGAGCTTGGGTGAGGAGAAAAGTGGATGACTGGCATAGTCATCCCATACCTCACTGGAGAGGGGAGATACAAAATCCAAGGAAGCAGGAGCAGGGAAGATAGCAGAGAGGAGAACTCTAGTGTAAGGTCTTGTGGCTAATACTATTCCATCATCAAGAGCAAGTTGAGAGTCTCTTCTGGAATCCAATTTGGTCTTTTTTTTCTTTCCTGTATCTTTAGTGATATTTTGCTTTCTTCATCAGTGATGTTCTTGCTGTATTCCCAGACTCACTAGGTATCTTGTCATTAGTACTCATTGCATCAAATATATTCTTGAGATGTTCTCAGAATTCAGGTGGGATTCAGACTCAGTCATTTTTTTACTCTAATGGATTGATTTTAATTATCTTCAGATTTATTATGGATTTATAGATGAGAAATTGATTATCTTTTCCTTGGCCTGTTGTTAATTGCTGATATTAAGCTTCTGTATCATCTCTGCCCAAATTTGTAGTCAATTTGATTTCTATGCATTCCATTTGGAGATGGAATCCAGATGTGCAATTACCTTTGTGTTGTTGGAAAAGGTGTTTGCCAGGCACAAGTCATTGAATTTGCAACATTCTACCATGAGATCTCCAGCATCATATCCATCACCAAGGCCATATTTTCCTCTTCCATATTTTCCTGAGTCTTCCTCTTGGTCTCCAACTCTTGCATTCTAATCACCAATAATTATTTCTGCATCTTGATTGCATATTTGCTCAATTTATAACTGATGCCATTGGTAGAATTCAATTTCTTCTTACTAGCTTTTGTGGATAATGCATAAATTTGAATAATATTTATATTGATTGGATTTCCATGAACATGTCCCATTTTTATTTCCAAAGTAGATCTATTGTATGGATAGGCAGGTTTGCTTATCCCTTTACCTGATCATTGACATGAGTTATTTCTATTTTTCTTCATTTTTTAAGTGCCTCATACTGTATTAAGTTCCAGTTTTGTGTCATAGCAACCCTACCTACAATAGAATGAAGCAGTGACCAGTCTTCCACTATCCTTACAATTGTTATGTTGAATTCTTTGTTGTCGCTAGTACGTGGATCAGCTAGACAAAACCTTAGTGAATGAACGCTTGTTCCTGAAAAGTCCAGCAAGGAATAAGTAGGCAAACCCATGAGGAAAAGGGACTATCCTAAGTGATTCAGCAAAGGGTAGAAAGTTATGCAAAGATATACATTATAGGAACTAGTTATTCCACATCCATATTCATGGACACCCACTCAAAGCATTAATAGGCAGGCTAGGAAGCAGTTTGGGGACACATCACACACTCACATTTTAGCATATCCTCAAGGACCCATCAACACACAAGCTGACCCTCTTAGTGAATCTTTCAGGAGGCAAGTCTGTGAGAAAGTCTATAAATGATGAAGAACTTTATGCCCATGTGCTTCTTCATGCTTTCCAGAGATAACACATAATTGCCTTTGAGATTGTACTATTAAAATTCTTTGTTCCTCCTCAAATATTTTACTTTCACTTACTATTATATTTTAGTCATGTGAATTATTTCTACACCTATATGCAAGAACTGAAGAAAAGCATCTCATAACCTGACAGAGTCAATTCATTGAAAGTCTTCCTCCTTTTCATTGACACTCCACTTTATTAAACATGATGTCCTTTCTCAGGGATTTATCTTGATTTTACAACCATAGTCTGTAAGACTAAGTCTGCCCTTCCTCTCTTCTAAGGAGCATTCTGGGTATATTTCCCATAAGACAGATGAATTATTTCTTTTGGTTATCTATTGTACTTAATATTATTTGCCATACTGACAGTCGGCTGCATCAATTCTCTGGTCTTCTTTATTTGTTATCTTTATCTTTTATATGCATATGAGGTTACTGAATATACCATGGACTGAGCCAGGGCAACTTAGTCTTTAAAGGTGACATCTTTTCTCTTTTCTATGAACACTTGTGTGCAAATATTTATGTAGAGATATTTTTATTTCTCTAGGTAGATTTTTCTGCCTTGACCTGACTGATAGTTATAAATTGTTAAGATATGCATGTGTACACTAGGTTGTAAATCTTTATATGACCAAATAGCTTCATTTTACTTTCACTAAACAGTTATGTATTTGAATTTCTGACATTGTGGTTAACAGTCCAATGCCTCTCCAACAGCATCATCAAGGTTTCTAATCAATTTTAACTATATTCAATTTTGAGGTCAATTGATATTGACATACACAGAGAAAGAAAACTGCTTTATGTATATGTAGTAAAAATGCCAAGTCATTTTCCCTATTACAATTTTGCATGTATATTTTATTCTAAATGAAGTTTGTCCTATCGTTCTTATATAATTTAAAATTCTATTCTTATCCTTTTGGGCTTTTAAAATTTTTATTCAATTATCTAGTTACTAGTATTCTATCACAGTTTTCTGTGGTGGATTTTTATGCATATACTTTTTCATTCTATGCAAAAATAAGACAACCAAGAAAAGTCTTGCACACATAAGAAGATCTAACAAAATAGTAAACATTTAACAATTCAGGATCAGATATTACCTGGATAAAGGACATTTATTGAAGTAAACTAAAAGGCTGTTTATTTTGTTTGTTTTTGTTTTCATTTTGAAAATAATTCTTCTGCTTGTTTTATATGCAATCCTTGATTTGTAAGAAGAAACTAAGCGATAACAATACAAACTAATCTTTTCACTGCTACCAACACAACAGGAAAAATATTGAGGAAAGTTATCAATTTGTGTAAAGTTACACTAAAGAGATATGTTTTATTTTGGAGCAATAAACTTAGTGATTCTTTAGATGTTATCATGTTAATGGAGATGATACATTTGGGGCTTCCACTGTCTTCTGTAGCCTTCTGCAAATCTGGTGTTCAACTTGTATCTTCTGTAAACTTTTCCCCCTTCATATTTGGATCTTTTTATTTACAATTCTTGGGTCACATGGGCTGGTTTGCTTCTTTATGTGGAGTTAGTTGATGCTTCACTTAAATGGCTGCATCTTGGATAACAGGCCTTTAAGATCTCAGATGTTATTGCTCTTGATAGACTGACACCATATAGATTCTTCACCACTCTGTGCTATACCATTCATATCTTCAGTGAGCTTTTTAAACTAGTGGCGAAGTCCATATAATGGGTTAAATTTCTGGTGAATTCTCTCTGATGATAGTTGTTATCAGTGAGCATTTTAAGATTGATTATGGCAGATGTAGTTAGACTAAAATAATATCTTATCATTTGGTCCCCTTTGATCCATTTTTAAATTATTTCAGTTTAAAGAAGAAACAAAAGGGAGGTATCTACATGTGTATCAAACCTCAGGTGAATCTTCTCTTACTGTACACCTGATATGTGAATATCCTTGTTATGATGCAGAATTTATTGGAAAGTGGATTATTCCATATGCAGTTAATTTAAAACTTAACACCTTATTCTTTGATTTTTTCTTTTTATACATTTTTATGAGTTTTGTTTTTTTAATATTTTCTGATTTATTTTTTATTGGGTGTTTTATCTGTTTATTTTGTTGTTAGGTTTTGTGTGTGTCTGTGTTCTTTTTCAAATGGTTTTTCTGTATATGAAATTCAGTTGAGTAAATAAATCTATAGAGATAGAAATTGGATTCATGTTTCTTTGGGGTGTGGCATGGGAGGTAGGAGAAAATGAGTAGCTCATAACAATGAGTGCAAGAACAAATAAAATTTCTAAAATTGATTCTGATGATCATTGTACATGTTTTATTACTATTATTAGACTATTGAAATTTGTGAATTATATGCCAATAACACTGTTAAAACATATAAATATCATTTTGAGGTGCCTTTTTATGTTCATGTTGTTTTCTCTGCAGTTCTATCTGGATGGGGTGGGCTGAATGGGTGGTCTGGGGACAGGGACGATGGGAATGACAGTTCCAGGGTGAACGTGGGGGGGAGGTGTTGGCCAGCCCAGGGATGAGGGGGTAGCAGGTGGTTCAGGGTCAGTGGTGGACTGGGTGTGGGAGGTCCAATGGGGATTGATTAAAGCTAATGTAACAGAGAAAAAATATTGAAACACAAACGGAAGTTGAGCATGATGGTGAGATAGGAGGAGTTATAGGGAAATAGGGAAAAAAACTGGGGAGTAAAGGGCATTTATAGAGGTTTAAATACAGGCATGTGCATAGGTGCACATATTTATATATGATGATGGGAAAATAGATCAATATACATATACTTATAGGGTTAGTATTAGGACAGAAGATAGGCATTGGACCTCCACTCAAGTACTTTCTCAGTGCAAGAACATTTTGTTCTATTTTTTTTTCATTTTGTTCTATTATATTGGCATTCCTTAACGTGCACTGCCCTGACATGATCACTGAAAACAAATGGTGCATAAGCAAATGTGGTGGAAAAAGCTGATGGTGTCTGTCAAAAGATGTGCATCTGGGGTCTTAAAGTCTTGAAAGTAAACAAGCGACCATCTAGCTTAGAAGAAACAAAGCCCATTTGGAAGAAGCACACCAGCTTGTGGGACCAAGAGGTGCCAAAGGGATCAGTTATTAGGTTTCAAGAACTAATAATCATAACATTACATGCTCACTTTCCTGATATGGTCGCTGATGACAAATATGTGAAAAAGCAAATATGGTGAAGAAAGCTGATGGTGCCCAGCTATCAAAAGATACAGTTCCTGGGGTCTTAAAGCTTGGAAACAAGTGGTCATCTAGCTCAGAAGCAAGCCCACATGGAAGAAGCACATCAGCCCGTGCGACCGCGAGGTGTCAAAGAGATTTGGTATCAAGCATCAAAGAACGAAAAATTATATTATTATAAACGAGGGGGAGTACAGATTCGGGACCCAAAGCCCAACAAGTGAAGCGACATTCTCTTAGAGAGGGGTTGCAGTGAGGACATGAGCCAGTTAAGGTATAGTGGGGTGGCAATGGAGTGTGCAACTTTTCTCTGGTTCTCAAATGCTTCTTCCCACCAACTATCATGATCCCAATTTGACCAGACAGAGTCAGGTAGACCAGGGGATGTACACTGGAGTCGGAAACATGGGGAATTTAGGATAGATGATCCATCGGGACTAGTGGGGAGAGTGGTAATACTGGGAGGGCGGAAGGATAGTGGAGTAGAAAGGGGGAACTGATTTCAGGGCTCTACATGTGACCTCCTCTTTGGGGTGGGGACAACTGTGGTGGGAGATGAGGCAACAAATTGGACAGTGTACACTATGAAGAGGTAATAAAAAATTTTAAATTATTAGGGATTCATGGGGGAGGAGCAGTGGGGAGGGGAAATAGGGGGAGCTATTATTAAAAAAGAAGAATAGAGGAAAAGGGGAAAGAGGAGCTTATGCCGGGGCCTCAAGTAGAAAAAGTTTGGAAATGAATGTGGCAGCATGTGTGTAAATATGCTTAATACAAATGATGTATTGAATGTTTTAAGAGGTGCACAAGCCCCCAATAAAATCTATATTAAAAATAACTGAAAGTACCTAATCAAAAAACCATACAAATAGCATAATACCAGAAAGTAGATATATGTGAAGAAGTGCATATGAAATTCACATATGAGAGAGAGCGAGAGATGAAGGGTGGAAACATATCAGAGTGAAACATTACAAAACCTCAGTGTGCCGATAGAACAATCTACAGTGTTTTGGGAACTTGCAAGTGAAGAGACACTGAGTCATTTTTCTACTTCAATGACCAAACTGCTTATCTAAAATTTAATCCTAAGGATATCCTCAAATTCTACTCATATTGCTCTCTATCAAGTATGTTTTGAAAAGTCTAATATTTATATTAGACTAATATGAAATTCTAATATTTATATTTGTTTTGCTTAAAGTGTATAGGTTTGAATACTCATTAATATATTTCTGCATAGATTCATAATTATGTTATGTCTTTGAGGTCCAAGATCACTTATTTTTAGAATGTCCTTCTTTTATATTTACCACTGAAGAAAAGTGGTCTGTAAATGAATACCACGGACAGTTAATATTTTTTCTCTAAAAGCACTGCATACTTTAAAAAAATTGTTATGCTACACATATACCTCATAGTTTTTTACCTTGAGTTATTGTTTCGCAGAGCAGTCATGATTGGCTTAATGCTTTTTTTGATGCTCTAGAAACCCTGATGAGCATATGTTACCATGCAGGCGCATCACAGTGTGCAGTGAGCTGGCTTTGTGAGGACTTTCAACATTCTCCACACCTGGTATCTTGTCAGCTTGTCCACCTCATTCTCCTGTCACCCTGGCCCGTGCCTGTAGGAGCTGAGTGTGTTCCTATAGTATTTCCTTTCAATTACAAACTATATGCTACTGTTGACTGAGATGTTTTTAGAGTGGTCCAAAAGCTTTATTTCTTTTAAAAAACAGCAACATTTTGGGAAAATTTTAGATAGCAAGGAAATTGATCCAAAAGAAATTTATTCTTACCCTCCCTTACCCAAGATTATAATCTTTATTTTTTTAAATATTTAGTATTTATTGAATTGTAAATTAGACAAGAATTTACATGTTAGATCATCAACTTTGTATTCAACAATAATTATAGTGAGCACTTTGTTGCATTGGGTGATATTAAATATAAATTCTAGTAGAATATTTACTTACTTTAAAAATTAGTAAAATAAATGCTATGTTATACAATTCACTTCAATTATATGACAGTTGTAAAAATTTTAGTAGCTTTGTTAAATTATACATTAATGCAAAATGATTCAGAAAGATTTTATGATCAGATTTATTTTAAAAAAGACAATCACATCTTATCAAACTATTCTTCTTAAAATCATTGTACAATGGTGCTCGCTTTGGCAGCATATATACTAAAATCATTGTATAATGTTAGTAATTGATGCCATTAAGGAAAAGTTCTCAATAGTGTCTTAAAATCAATATTTTTTATCTAATGCTAATATCTCAGTATTGTTATCATTTAAATTCATGCTCAAGCATTAATGCCACCACAACGTTACTTGGTATGCTTAATAATTAATTACAGAAAATTTGTTATATATATAATTATGTAAACAAATTGACATATGTGTGTATATATATATCTTTATAGATGATATATATGAGTACATATGAAAATAGTGAAGACATTAAGGCAAACACTTTTGCTCACCAACTCTCAGAAGTGATGACTCACAATTCTTCCTCATTTATCTTCACGTATCCTTTCAGAATAAGAGTTTTACACATAAAATGGATCACAGTATACACTATAGTGAAGGCCCTTTTTTAATGTAATATAATGATTTTATCATATTTACATATAAACATAATTTTTATTATTGATTCATTGGTAAACATATTATTGTACCATCAAAAGAATTTCTTCTTTTAAGTATAAATAACATTGCAAAGAGCACAGCTCATTCATATTTGTGCATATGATTGTTGCTGTGCAATTTTCATTTTCAAGAACTTCAAGCTGCACTGCAAGTATTATTCAGAAACAAGTTTCCCTGACTTTGCAGAATACCAATTGAAACAGCTAGTTTGCCAACAGACTGCCAGAGATCCATATTTGCTGTCATTCCAAAGAAAGGTGATCCACATAATCAAATTATAAAACAGCATCATGGATTAGCAATTAAATTTTGCTAAAGACCATCCAACAGAAGTTGTAGCACTACATTAATAGGTAAATTCCAAAGGCTCAGAAGAACACATGGAATGAGAGATATCATTACTGATGTCAAAGCTATCTTCAATGAAAGCAGAGAAAATCAGAGAGATGATTACTCTTGTTTATTGCCAATGAAAAGGCATCGACTATGTAAATTATAATGAATTATGGATATACTGGAGAAGAATTTGAACTCTGGAATATTTCATTGTACTCCTGCAGAATTTGTACATGTATCAAGACGCTGGTACAGCCTGAAGAAGAGGATGCAGCATTTTTGGAAGTAAGTACAGGTGTGCATCAGAGCTGCAACCTCTCACGCTGCTTACTTTATGCTGAGAAAATCCTAAAAGAAACGGCATTGTACAAGTGGCCCATGTATCATGTTGTCTAGATCTTGCTCTAGCAATTTAAAATTTATATTTTAAAGGTTGTTACTTTCTTAAATGTTAGGCAAGTAATATGGCAGTCTGTTACTGCACAGCCATAGATTTGCTTTGAGTTAGAACTGACTGGTGGCAGTTAATTTGGTTTAGGTGTCTTCCCTCCTCTTCATCCTCTTTGCCATCCTCCTTCTCCTCCTCCTCTTCCTTCTTTAGTTGAATTTGTTATGAGGAAATCTTAAAAAATAAAAACAAACAAAAACACAAAATAATTGCCGTGAAGTATGTGCCAGCTCTTGCAGCCCACATGTGTGTCAGATTGGAACTCTGCTCCTTACTATGTTCCATGACATTTTGCATGATAAGGTATTCCATCTGAGTCACTTTTAGATGTACTAAAGCCTCCAACTTTTTAGTCATCAGCTGAGAAATTAGCTTGGTGGAATAAGGGAAGTGGACATGTCATATCTGATCTATTTATTTTATGCTGAGAAAATCATAAAAGAAACTGGATTTTATAAGCAGTCCAATATATCATGTCTTCTTTGTCTATTGCCTATTTCTTCCCAATTGCCAAAAAGCAAAGATATGTCTCTGTAATCCATCTGTCTTTACATATTCAGAAACCAACTGTTCTTACTTTTTCTCTCATGAGTTCCTAACTTGTTATGATGACCACACAAATAAGACAATCCTAGGAACTTATTCAAAGAAATAGCATGTTACCAAAAGCCAGGATTAGTAAACAGCCAGGACACAGTCACTGGCCCACAGCAATACCTCTCATCAGATAGTAGCCAAAAATTCTCTCTAGTTCTCAGACTGTCTGCCACATAGTGCCATGGCCTCTACCTCCGTGGGCCAGGAAATGAGCCCTCGTGGTCTCTTAGTCATTGTGCTTCTCCTCTTTTCCTGTGCAGGGACTCCTCGCCTCAACCTCTGGTGCCTCTGATCTCAGTCTTTGTCATTTCAGCCAATCAGACAGACATCTCAAATGAGCTACACTGTGAGCTCTTCTTCCAATCATCTTCCAGCTGAGAGAACTAATTCTTCTAGTTAAAAGCAACTGAAACTACCAATCCCTTCTAATAGTGTTGCACATGTCCTATTCTAATTCTTCATCCCCATGATTTGGTGGGGATTAGAGCTAGATTAAGAAATTTCACTATACTACAGCTGCTCAGTGTTTTATTTGTATATTGCATCCAGAGAATATGAAAAATGCTATTTCCCCCGGGAAAATGATTGCTTTGACTAAATAAGAAGAACCTTTCTTTTTAAAATCTTCTAACTTGGTAGAACATAAGTAACTTTAGATCAATCTGGAAGATGCTTTTCTTATGTCTGGTTGCTTATCAATCAGATGGTTATAACCTTCCTTCCCTAACAGATGGAAATC
>PVJH01019431.1:0-42789 GCA_004026705.1 Nesogale talazaci
TGTGCAAATGTGGTCTACATGCAATTGATTGTAGTGATTGTGAAAAGAATTGTATGAGCCCACAATAAAATGATTTATATATAAAAAAGAAGAGATGTAATAAGTATCTCATCAATATATATGTATTATGCCCATGATATATAGTGGAGCTCCAGGCCAAAGGTGAATAAAATACATTTTTGTGGCTTTACTAAGCTTTCTTTTACTTGGGGATATGTGTTTGATTCTCTTTCAGACTGAGGCCTTTTCAAGCAATTAAGCCTCACATTTCTTGTCTTATAAGAAAGATGAGTCCTTTCTGGTTCCCTAGGCCTGAGATAGCACATTTTACAGGGAATTTTTTTCTTAACCATTTACTTACTGAGCAGCTTAGCCACTAGCTGCTGCTTTTTCTCTACATTATAATGATAAATGTTCTAAGCGCTCCAAATTCTGACAGCCAAGACACAGACTGGTACATCTATATTTCTCCACTCTCCAAACTGCTTACCAACACCACTTAAACACTGGTTACTTCCCAACCAGTTTCTAGGATTTAGACATAGTTTTGTAGTTAAATAATTTTAAGCATTGACTTCAAATATAATTGAATATTAATCAATAATATGTTTTCAGAAGAGGATAAGCCCTTAAATGAGCTAGAATATTTTAAAGTAACATGTTCATGGAGAATTTCACCTCCTGACCCCTAAAATGTTGCTGAAATAGAGATAAGCAAAAGTTTTAAAATTTATAATAAAAACCATAGGATTTTTATTTCTGATAGCTACACAAATGGTCTACAATCTTGCTCTGCTTGAAAAACATTGTTAACATTTTAAAGGAAAGACTATGCCATATTAGAGTTCTGTGCAAAAATACAAGTCCATGTGACAGACTTACTCTAAAGGGGGCTCTTATCTCACCATCAAAGATTAGAAAATAAAAATGCACTTGCCCTTTTTCAAAGACTACATAATATTTAGGGATTGTGTCATTTAAAACTATCCTGCTTTTTTCATCCATTTTATTCACATATAATTCACATATCATATAATTCAATAGTTTGAAAACATATAATTCATATATCATACAATTCAATAGTTGAAAACATCAGGGAGAGATGTACAAATACCATCACAGTCCATTTTAGAACACTTTCTTTATCCTTTTACACTTCATTTTCAACTCCCCAATACCCCACAACCTTCCTTGCCACACCCCCAAGGAACAGTTAATCCAGTTGCTGTCTCTATAGACTTAACTATCCTGGATTTCATATACAGTGGGATATTAAAAATAAACAAACAAACAAAAAAACCCTAACAAGAATAACAAAGTGATCAGATGAAAACCTCAAACCAAAAGAAAGCAGACAGTATTCAAAACTAGAACAAATTGAAGTGAAAAATCTGTCATACTTTTTAGATGATATCAACTGTCCACTAAACACCGTAATTGATGAGGCCAGCTTTTTTTATCATTATCCCTGAGTTCCTCCAACAGCCCATAGAGCAAAAATCCTTAGTGGTAAACTTTCTGCCATCTAGATCTTTCTTACATTCCTGGGCAAGACTCTGACTCTTCTGATTGAAAATTTCCACTTTACCTGTATTCAAAAACTTTCCTACATAGCTTTCTCTCTTCTCCTTTCTTTTCTTTTTTCTTTTTTTCCTGTTTTTGTTTTTTATTTTTGGGGCATCACTGCTCTCGGTGGTGGGAGTAGGAGGTCCAGCCTTGCTGCTGGATTTGAACCTCCAACCCAGAGGGCTGCAATCCTGCGCACAACCACTATACCACTGGGGCTCAGCCCTACTGTTTTCCTTTATAGTAGCTTTCTGTGACCCTAAGTTTCCCTGATAGTTTGGAGCACAAGACAGGATCAAAGCTTTCACTTCTTTTCCCGACATCTTAAGGGGGATAGTGGGAAACTGAGTATGATCAGACCTTTTGTATATTTTTCTGAGCTCAGTACCAAGAGAGGCATAAGTGAGCTACCACCAGGTACAAGCCAACCCTCATCCAAAAGGCTGCCGCCTGCTGCCATGGATGCTGCAGCTCCTCGGAATAATTAAAGCAGGCAATTTGACCACAGATGCATTTCTCTTGTTAATCATCAGGTCATTCGCCTTAATAAGATCAATCTGTGATTAGAGTCACTGTAGCTCAAATGGAGGCAATGGAGCAGAGAAGAAACCAAATTTCAAGTAGATGTTTCATTTATCTCTAAACTCCATCTTCTGCCACCAAACCTAAAGAGTCTGTGGAGGTTCCAGATGTGCAAGCTTGATGCTCAAGTGAACAAAGGTTCTGCATAATGGCGACAAAGTGGTGGGGGAGGGTGGAGAAGAATTAAAATAGAATTATTGAACTTTCTGCTCTTCTTCCTGGGTCACCCGGTTGACTGGACTATCCAGGAATTGACCCAGTTCTTTGAATCATTAATGACCTTGCTGCAGGGATGTTGGTGTGGGTAGATAGAAATACCCTCATTCTGATTCTGTAGGAAATCTCTCTCTGCCCCTGAATGTCAACGATTTCCTCGAAAGCCAAAGTGAACCTAAAGGCTCACAATTCCATCTTTGTCAGACATTTATGAAAAGAGAAGGAGTTTGGGGCAGTGCCCTGATCTTAGTTAGATATAAGACCCATTTGCAAATTTTGAAAAGTCTTTAGGTGACGAACCTTGAAAACATTATGCTAAGTGAGAGATATCAGAGACAAAAGGCCACAGATCATATGAACCTGCCTGAGTGAAATGCCTGGAATAGATAAATCCTTCAGAAAAGCAACTGGGTTCGTGGATGAACATGAGGGGGCTATGAAGATCAAGAATGGTGATTTTCTACAGTGAACGGGTTTGGGGATTGTTTTCTTGTTGCTATGAAATACTTTGGATGTAGATAATGCAGATATTTTCACCATATTGTGAAAATAATTAAAACTACTGAATTGTGTCCTTAGTGGTAGATGTTCTATGATGTGATTTAAATCACAATAATGTAGAAAAAATTTATATGCTGAGACTTAGGCTGCACGCAATTATATCAGAATATCTGGACAAAGAAAAAGACACATAACAAGGGAATATAGGCCCTAGCCTTTGCTCAGACAGTGAATCCTTATACCCTATGGGAGAGCAATTGAACTATTAAGAAATGGAAGAAACTATGTGATCCCAGTGCTCAAGTTCCACCTCAGTAGTGCTCATTGTCAAGCATACCATGGCATTTTCAAAATCAGCAGAGAGCTCAGTGTATAATTAAACACTTTCCTTTCAGAATTCATCCTGGACAATTGGTTGTCTGCCTTTTCAAGGTGGTATTATGTGTGTGCTTGGTTTATTCGTGCATTCATTGTGGTTGTTAGGTAATTTTATGTCCACTTGGAGATGTGTGAAAGTGTAGGGGTAGAGTACAACTTTGTAATCAGGGCGCAGGCTGATGAGGTCCCCTCAGGGGAGTGGCCTTTTCATAAGGACACTGGAAAACTCCTTCTCTCTGCCCCATTTCCTTCCTGCTTGCTGGACCACTGACCTTGAGGGTTGCAGGAGCTCTGACATATTTCCACAGAGTTTTCTGAACCCACAGAGCTGTGATCTTCCTGCATTCTGGATCATTGCAAGTGGTTGTGTGAGTCTGAAGAAGGACTTATGGACTAGTATCGGACTTATGGACTTGAGCAGCAGTGGGTTGGGATGATTTCTTGATAAATAGATACATGTCAATATAAAGCTCATATGTGTATGAGATTTATTTCTTTAGTAAACTTGGCCTAACACACTCATCAACTCTTGAAAATTTTCTTTGAATTCTTCAATGCAGGAAGATCACAGCTTGTATCAAGCATGTTTTACACATGTTGCCGTATTCATTTCCAAACACTTTCTACTTGAGTCCTTAGTATAAGCTCCTATTTCCCCCTTCTTTTTCTAAATAAATCATTTTATTGGGGGCTCATACAACTTCCATCTTGATCCCTACATTCATGCATTGTATGCAGGCCACATTTGCACCCTTGCTGCCATCATCACTCTCAAAATATCCACCCTCCACCTAGACCCCCAGTACCAGATCCCCCTATTTCCTTTCCCTTCCCCCTCCCCCATGAACCTTTAATAATTTATAAATTGTTATTACTTTATCATATCATACGCTGTCCAATGTGTCCCTTCACTCACTCTTAATCCTCAAATTGACACCAGATTAGTCGTCACCATCTTCCTTCCCTCCCCCTCCCCACCCTCAATTGTTTGTTTGTTTTTTTCCCCAAAGCATGATGTTCTTTTCTAGGGATTTGTACCAAGGGATAATGTGTCTGAATGACGTGAGACAATGTCTTGCTCTCCTAGATCTTAAGGAGTTTTTTGACCGTATGTTGAAAACAGATCTGTTTGTTGTTCGGGTAGCTCCTGTGACAGTGATTATTCCTCACCACACCAGCAGCCTATGGTAGTACCCTAATAGCTAACCTGAAGCTGAAGATTCCACTTCTTGAAATTCCGTAGGTTTCTTCAGGTAAAATGCTTCACATTGTTTAACAGAACAATTACTATTCAATAAAATAAGAGCTGTTTCTTCCTCAATTATGGTGCCCTAAATTGGTAGCACACAGGAGAATATGTGATATATTGAGAATGATAAAATGTCTGAATAGTATATCAGATTGATAGTTTTGAAGGAATATGTTTGAGAAGACTGTAATAAAAGACTTACTTAATAATAGAAGCAGGAAAAGACAGGTTCACTTTGCTGTTTGGAGGAGCAAAGTTGAATTTCCCAGAAGGATGTTGAGGAGAGGTTTCCATTGCAGTGAGGAAAGTAATGGAAAATATATTGTAAACCAGTTCTGGTATCTACCAAATTTGTGGACATATTTACCAAGTTCATTTACCAAATTCATGCATAAGATTATGTCTTCATAACATTTTCTTTTACATTTGCTAGTCAGCTTTAATTTTTGGTCATATTTATCTTGTCAATATAGCATTCTCTATCATTTGTATATTATTCTAGGAGAAGAATAAAAATGATTAACCATTTTTTGGGAAACCCATAGTAACATCTTGGTTGGTAGCACTTAAAATAAAATAGGACAAATTTTTATAAATAGTTTTTGGAACAATAGATTTGAAAATATTAGATTTTTTAAAAGTTATTAAAGTTTTAAAAATCCAATCAGTATTAGGAAAAAATAAAGAGATTAAGTAAAAACCCACTGGTCATAGCATTTATCAGACAAAGTAGAATTATTTCATTGGATTTCCAGGGCTGTGAATAGCTGTAGAAGTGTTCTGCTGCATATCTCCTCCATGATTAGGCTGCAGGTGACTTAAATAGCAGTCGTAATAGTCCATTTCTTAAGCTAGGTTATAGCGCTATTGCCTATAGGTTGAGCTAGACTGATGGACTGCGAGGAAACTCCTCATCATAGTAACTCTATGTAGAGCAAAAGGAAATGTCTTTGTGATTGTTGGTGTGATTGAGTCAAAGGCTGTGACTACTGTTTCAATCTTTATTGAATTGGTTTCTCATCACTAAAATGAGATTACTTTCTAGCAATTGGTCTTTCCACACAACGTGTTCAACATAAGAAGCATTCCGGTTGTATTTCTCCCAAGATTGGATGATCTGTAGCTAGAGCTACATGAACATCTGAGCCTAATACTATTATATTATATATTAAAATTAATGAAAAGTGGAAAGAGTTGGGATTAAGTATGAATAAGTGGATGAAAATTCATGCAAAAATATGGGAAGAGCATGACGGATCACTGTGCTTTCCCTCTATGCATCTTATAATTAATTTAAATGTTTCAATATATTGCATGTTAATTTTTCCCATTAAAACTAAATCAGAACCGTGAGGAGATGATTGTAAGCAATGGAAGAGCAGCAAGACTTTGGAAGTTTTGTTTCTTCGGTCGAGTATTCAGTGAGGTTCCTACCTCCTTGGAGTCAAAAGCGATGGATGCAATTTCATCCGTTACGTCCACCTAGTGCACCCCTCTTCTCCAGCCACACATGAAGAAACAGAAGCAACATCTATTACAATATTTTGGGGGGATTGGAAGGCATAGACCATGGCATGGGGCACCTAATTACAGTTCCTCAGTGGGAGCAGTGCTGCAGCAATCTCTATTTTAATTTCTCCCCAGCTGTGCAACTGACTGAAGCACAGACGAAGTACAGCAGTGGGAAATCAGAAGAAGTGAAAAAGTTGAGTTGGAAAACCAATGAAGCTTTAATTAGAGCAGCGTGGCTCAGCGTTGTGACCTCTCAGATTGAGCAGGCTTCTCAGACATTCTCACTTTCTTTCTTATAATTTAGAGTTGAGGTTGCATCTTTAGGTATAATGGACTGAAAATGTGCAAGAGGGTGACTTGTGGGGAGTGTCCTATGATGAACATTATCTGCCTTGTGCTTTTGTAGGTGAGAGAGCAAGGCCCCGGCCTCATATGGAAGCCTTTTCTCTAGCTCTTCTCTGATTAGGAGGGTCACATGTCTTACCCTTCATACTTGGACTTTTATAATAATGTAATCGGTATATTGATAAGCCATGTCAGAGGATAATGCCAGCTATCTGCTTGCATAAAGATTCCTGGCCTCAGAAATCTTAAATAGGGTGGCTGTGAGTTGGAATCGACTTGATTGCTCTGAGGTAGACATTGACACCAGTATGGGCATGTAAACCTCGCGGGGCAAAAGGAGACTTTTACTGGTGTGTTAGACCTGACTGCAAGACGTGTGACAACAACAAGTCCATGTAGCAGCTGATCATACTGTAAAGGAAGGCTTTATTGTGGGCAGAGAAAATTATCACTATCGCAGAGTGCCTATTCAAATATCTTTTCTTTACTTCCAAAGATCAGATTTCCCCTTTAAATGTTAGCTGAGTGAAAGCCTAGCATAAACAAATCCACACTTCTTCCATAAACCGTCCTACACTCCACTCAGAGAGAGATTCAATAGTGCATTTCTAATGTGATTTTTTTTCATATTGAGAATGTAAGAGAAAGAACAGAGGGATACCTTCACCTCTCTGACCCTTCTCACTACTGGTTCAAAGTTTTACTCGCCAGAGCCAAGAGGGCTGCAATTGAGATAGAACAATAAATGGATCCATAAAAAGTCCATCTTCTTTTGAACTTTGAAAAGCTAAGGTCAGGACATTTAATGCTAATCAAGAAGTTTCAAAGCTAGTTTTGATCTAAGCTTTTCCCCCACTATCTTCATATCCTAACTAATTGATTCCACTTTGATGTTTACCTCTTCTAAGTGTGTAGTATGCTGCATGTAAAACCTTCTGTAGAAAGAATGTTATTTTTGAGATTTTAGATCAAGATGTTTTTAGCGCTGGTAACTCCTAGTCTTTAGCTTTTTCACAACTTTGTCAATAAGAACCAAGCTGGCAGGCTTTAGACTATAGATATTCTCAGACTATCTAGAAAGAAAACTCATTTCTCCTCTATAATAATCTACTAGTAGAAGTAAAGTTGCCAGCTCAAAATAGGATCTTAAATTTATACAAGAAAAACATAGATTGCATTAAAAGAATAAAGCATACCCTAGTAAAAGCTTGTGGTTTATTTTTCATTTCTTTGGTTAAAGCAACTCTTTAGCTCCTTGGAGTCTACTAAAATGTTTTTATATCAGTGTTTTATTGAGTCATACCAAGTTGTTTTTACCTTATAGCAACACTGTGTACAACAGAAAGACATACTGCCTGTACCTGTACCAAACTCACTAGAATTCCCATGTTTGGGCCCATGGTTGGAGTGACTGTGCCAATGGAGCTCAGTGAGGAGCTTCCTCTTGTCCTCTCTTTACCAAGCATGGGATCCTCCTCCAAGGGGTGGGGGGGGGGCTTTCCTGGATTGCAGCCAAGAAAACCTGAACACTTCTACTAGTTAACATATGAGTCAAAATGGACTTGATGCCAATGTGTGTGTGTGTGTGGGTGTGGGTGCATGTGAGCACCCATTAGTAATTTAGTGGCATAGTGAGCTAAACTTTGGGCCTTGAACCCCCCAAAAGCTGGTGTTTGAACCCATCAGCCGCTTTGGGGAATGAAGATGAGGTGGTCTTCTTTCACAAAGATGAGCATCTCTGAATACCCCATGGGGCCCTTCGACTGTGCCCTATAGTACCATGGAGTACTGTGGAGTTTTCAAATTTCCTTGAATCTGTTTATTAGGAGTTTGCTAAAGAGTGACTGTGTATGTTGGTCACAATGTCTTACCAGTTTAAACTTTACACTTCTGTAGTCTGAATTTCCATGTTTACTTAAATTTATATTTGAAGGAAATGTTTTTCTTTTTTCTTTACAAAATTGTGAAGTAACATATATTGTGTTTTCAAAGTTTCCCTGGGATTTAAAATTTGTTTCTCTATCATGCATTAAAAGACTGGAAATTAAATTTAAACAATTTAGCAAACCAGTAGTTACCTTTCTCTAGTCAAACTCAATCCAGGCATCCTCCTTTTGGAATTTTCTCCTGCGAAACGCTCCAGAAGTCTCACTAGCTATATCTGTCACCTTAAGATTTTGACTGCCTTTTCCCCACCACTTATCTATTGATGAGTTAATTTGATGTGACTGCTGGATATGCTAGATACCTGCTCCCCCTCCCTTTTGGGGGGGTAGGGTGGTTAACAGGCAAATAGCTTGCACTGCTAATAAACAGAATTATTAACTGATAAGATAAAATGAGTCAATACACAAGTCTGAGAAGTACATAAAATGGTAAACTGTATGCATGCTTTTTAAAAGATGTTAAAGCATACAACGGAAGTTAAAGAAAGGTAAGACCTAATAAGTAATTATTTTCACGACTAAATCAGAACTCTAATCTCCTCATGGGATACTTGAGCAAGTTTGTCTTGATTGTGTCATAGGAGGAAACTCAGCAACCAACCCCTATTGTGCATCAATGAAGGTCTCCACTGTATATAATCCTCCTAGTATTGTTGCCCAAATGGTTAGAGGCCCTCTCATCCTGCTATGTCTTTACAGAATGAATAGTTCACAGTCTATTTTGCGTAGTTAACTGGTGAACTGACATCCCAAAATTTTCTCTCTCTAGACAACAACACTGGAGTTCTGGTGCCACGGTGGTTAGATGGGCTGCTAATCGCGAGGTCATCAGTTCAAAAGCACATGGACTTTTCTCTTCCTGTAAAGAGTTACAGTCTGAGAAACTCTCAGGGGAAGTTAGTTCTATCCTGTCCCTTAGGGTCCCTATGTGCAGGCATGAATTCCATGACAGTGAGTTTGGAGGTTGAGTTAGGGATAGCAAAAGGAGTCCCCCTGGTAGAGGGGGCTATACTTCGAGCTGTCAACACGCCAATTGCTGAATGAGGCTTCCTGGTCCTGGAAAGTTTTGCAGTCTCAGAAACACCAAGTGGCAGTTCGACTCTGTTTTGTAATGTTACAGTTGGTATCCTCTTGAGAGCAGTGAGTTTGATTTTTGGTTTTGGATGGGACAATAGAGAAGTTGAAAAGGAAAGCAAAAATTAGATTTGCTCTAGACCTAATCTTATCTGATGAAGGACAAATGCTGAAGAAAATTCCATTTAGGATAAAATATGAATCGATTGTCTTCAATAAGAAAATTGATTATTAAGAAAACTCTTAAGACATTGCCTTACAAACAAATGAAACAACAGCAAAAATTGAAAAGCAATAAAATACTTGACTTCTTTAGCATTCAGTATAGGCAGTGTGCAAGAAAGGGATACACCCACTTGCTCTTAAACGTTATGAAAATTAGTCCTCACCCTTGAAAGGGTGATCCACCTGTATGTTCAATATATCATTTGTCAGGATCACCTCCCCTTCAGCTCGAGGAGCTTTGAAAACTCTGAGAACACTTTGAGTCTCTTGTCCTAAAGTAAGCTTAAATTAGAACTGTACAAAACTGCTCCAACTCACCCAGGAACTCCACTTAAAGACAAAGAAGCACATCTTATTTGTAACCTGAGCAGTGCCTGTAGTTGAAACAGCCCCTCTTAAAGCTCCTTTAATCACTTTAGCTCTTCTCTTGGATGTCTTAATGGAGGTAGACATTCTAGAAGTGATACAATCTCTCTCTCTCTCTCTCTCTCTCTCTCTCTCTCCATGGCTGCAATTCTAAATTGCACATTTTCTTGGAAATGAGTGATCCAGTACATGAGTCCTTGGCAGATGGTTTGAGTAATAGATCTAAAGGATTCTTGATGTCTGGGAGGCTCAGAGAAGACCTGAGCAATGATTCCTGGGTAAATCTGGCCCTGGAGATATGATGTCTTTTATTTGGAGAGCTAATACAAGACAAGCAAAAACTTTGACTGGGAACTTTTAATATAAAAATTAGAAGATAAGTCATAAAAGGGATTTCTTCTTTCTCTTCATTATGTCACTCTCTCCCACGTGGAGGTCATGCTGAGAAAGAGTTGCCTGATTAGAAGAGCATGTGCCCTTTAAATCACAAACATCTCTACTCCACTGCTACCGACACCACAGTACTGACCCTGCAAAACACGACCTCAAGCTCATACGCACTGCCATTCTGAAGATTCAGACTCCTAGTCCCCCTGTGGGAAAAGGAAGAATTGCCCTGGTGGATTGTCAAGACTCTAACTCTAAATAAGCACATTCTGCTCACATGAGCTATGGACTAGGAAATAGAGTAGGAAATTTAAAGAGGCACAGAAAGCAAAAAAACAGGCAGATGTGTTTTCTACTGATTCCAGAATGATGAATTGAGAACCAAGTCTGACAAGAGCATCTAGTGGGGGTGACAGAGAAGCAGTCCCTGTGCCAAGCATCCATCCTTAAGTTTCTGCGGGATCAGTTGCTTTGTCTAGGTTTTTTTTTAAAAAAAGAGGCAAGTCATTCTTTATTTGGGGGGCATCACTGCCCTCTGGTGGGAGTGGGAGGCCCAGCCTTGCTCCTGGAGAGCTGCTGCTGGATTTGAACCACCAAGCCCGTGGACGGCAGTCCCACACTCAACCACAGCGCCACCGGGGCTCAGCCCTCTACGTTCTTCTTAAACCTCTTCAAACTCCCTTCTATGGAGTGCATTTGGATTCAGAAAGATGATTTCTATGTAGAAAAGACAAAAGGCAGTGCATTTAAATATTTAATGTGATATGGTTACATTAAAAAAACATGGATAATGTAGATAACTACCAAAATAAAATGACATGCCTGAAAAACTCTAGGTAATAATACTTTGGGCATCTCAATGCAAAACAAAACAAAAACAAAGAACAACAACAACTACCAAAAAATACAGGGCCATTGCGTTGATACAGACTCAGAGTGACCCTGTTGGGCAGTGGTTCTCCACCCGCCTCATGTCCAGGCCCTTTCAGACAGTTCCTCATGTGGGGGAACCCCCAACCATACAATGATTTTCATGCTAATTCATCACTGTCCTTTTGCTACTGCTATGAATTATAATGTAAATATCTGATAGGCAGGATGTGTTTTCATTTTTATAATTTGAACATAATTAAAGCATAGTGATTAATCACAAAACAACATGTAATTATATATTGTGGAATACTTAATTCTAACAGAAAATAAATGACATTTTGTCTTGAAGCATGAGGAAGTATGGGTGACTGTCTTCACACCGGGTACTCATATGTGAGCACATCTTCAGGTGAGCACCCTGCCTGCAGACAATAGAGGACCAGTGTCTTGGTTCCTAAGACAATTGGAAATATGTGTTTTCTGATGGTCTTAAGTGACCCCTGTGAAAGGATAGTGACCCAAAGATTGAGAACCGCTGCTGTCAGACATAGTAGAACTGCCCCTGTGCATTTCTGAGACTGTAACCCTTTATTGCAATGAAAATGCCATCTTTCTCCTGCAGAGTGTGTGTGTGTGGAGGGGGGGGGTGTTACAATTAGCAGCCCAATTCATAACCAATATATCACCAAGTGGGGGTGTGAATCTTAATCTCTAGAATAAATTAGTTTATTCTCTGTAGACTGGGTACAATGTGAATGGAGAGATATAAAACAAAATTATGTATGTTACAATAACCCCAGTTCTATTACCAACTAGATGTGCAACCTTGGATGAGTTATTCTACCTATCTGTTAATTCACTGCTGTGCTTATTAGTGCCTTCATCATGTATCATATTAAAAATTACATGTTACTATTATAAAGTAAATGCTATACTGCATTACTGCAGGATGTTTTCTTCAAGAAAAGGAGCATGACTTATCCTTTGAAACTATAGTTCTATAAATGAAAAAGAGTAAGGGCTACGTCACTATTTCCATAATTCAAAAAAGGAGTAGAGAGCATTAGTTTCTCTCTATTTGGCCTTTCAGGCCCTGGGTTACTATTTATGCTAATGTGATTTTGCAGGTTTTGATCTTGCAAAAAAATTAATCTGTTATGGAAATAAGGTGTATAGTCTCTGACAGAGATCTGTCAGTTACCATGAAAACTAGATGGTGTGGCTTACCAACGGGTTTGTGGTAGTTGCACAATTTCAAGTCAACTTGAAAAAAATGCAGAGGTGGAGTCTAGTTTGTCAATAAGGTCACAACCTGATGATCCCTTTCTGTGGGTATAGCCTTCTTATGAGGATTCTGAGAACTATTTCTTATTCTGCCAACAGAACAGGTCTCTCTCTCTCTCTCTCTCTCTCTCTCTCTCTCTCCTTCACATTCTGTTGACAAACCACATGGATCTTGGCTGATGGCAGCCAGAGCCCTGTAGATACAATTTTCATCCACTGGTCTGTGATCTTCCTTCATTCAGTATCATTCGATGTAATGAGGAAGAATTTATAGATATATAGGCTAATATTGATACTAAGAAAATATCAGACATATAGGCCAATATCAGACTTATGGACTTGATCTGGACTGGGTTGGGCTGCTTTTTCAATATATAATTGTTCTTTGATATAAAAACTTTCTCTATTTTTAAAAAAAATCATTTTATTGGTAGCTCACACAACTATTACAATACATACATAGATTGTATCAACCCATTTGTGCATTTCTTGTCATCATCATTCTCAAAACATTTTCTTTCTGTTTGAACCCCTAGGTATCAGCTCCTCATTCCTCCCCCCCCATTGCACTTCCATCATGAACCCTTGATAAATTATAAATAATTATTATTTGTCATGTCTTACACAGTCTAATAGCTTCCTGTACTCCCTTTTCTTCTGGCCACCTTCAGGAAGGGGGTTATTTGTAGATCCTTGTGATCAGTTCCTCCTTTCTAACCCATCTTCCCCTTACCTTCCTGATATCACTACTCTCATTATTGGTCTGAAGGAGTTTATCTGTCCTGGATTCCCTGTGTTTCTAGTTCTTATCTGTACCAGTATACATTCTCTGGTCTAGCCGGATTAGTAAGGTGGAATTGAGATCATGATAGTGTGTGGTGGGAGAGAGGAAGCCTTAAAGAACCAGAGGAAAATTGTATGTTTCACCATTACTATACTGCACCCTGACTGACTCTTCTCCTCCCAGCAACTCTTCTGAAAGGGGGTGTCCAGTTGCCTACAGATGGTCATTGTGTCTCTGCTTCACACTCCCCTTCATTCACAGTGCTATGATTTTTTTTTATTCTTTGATGTCTGGTACCTAATCCCATTGACTCCTCATGATCACACTGGCTCGTGTGTTTCTTCCGTTTGGGCATTTTAACTTCTCAGCTGGATGGTCAATTGTTTTACTTCAAGCCTTTAAAAGCCCAGATGCTATATCTTTTTATATCTGAGCACCATCAGCCTTCTTCACCACAGGTGTCTATGCACCCATTTTGTCCTTAGCAATCATGTCATGGAGGTTAACACCATGGAATGCCAGGTTATTTACAACAAAGTATTCTTGTATTGAGGGAGCAATTGAGTAAAGGACCAAGGTTCATCTGCTACTTAAATACTAAATCTATAAATATATGTACAAAAATCTATTTCCCCACCATCATATATATAGATATATATTTCCATATGTACCTGCCTGTATTTAGACCTCTATAAATTACTTTGCATCCTAGTCTTTCCTATATTTCCTTTTACTTTCCTCTTGTCCCACTATCATGTTCAGTCTTCATTTGAGTTTCAGTAATTCCTCTTGGTTACACTGCCCTTGATCAAGCCCTACCAGGCCTTCTACAACCTCTTCTCCACCAATTTTGGATCATTTTGTTGTTCCCTTTTCTTTGGGTTTGTTAATACCTACTTTCTTTCCCATACCTTCTCCTCCCCCACCTCCCCTGGGAATTGTCATACTTTCTTATACACTCAGTGAATGTCTCTCTGCTCAATCTGGACTAACACAGGATTGTTCAGTTCTGCCATTGCTCCAAATAAAACTCACTGCCATCGAGTCCAATTCAATTCATAAAGACCCTAATAGATAAACTTACCCTTATGGGTCCCCAAGGCTTAAATCTTTACAGAAGCAGAAAGCCTTAGCTTTGTCTGTCACAATGGACTGCCTTGCAAGCTTGAACCACTAATCATATACTATACCACCTAGACTTAAAAGAACTAGTCCACAGAGATTGAAGGGGTGGTGGTTTTGTGTTTTCTTCATTTTCATTTCTCCCATGAAGTTAGAGGACCTCTTGGATCACCAAATTACTTGAGATCAACTAATGAGTTGATCTCATTTTATATATATATATAAATGAGAACTTATTTCCAACATTAACTAAGTAATTCTGTGTGTCAGGAATGAACTGGGCACCAGGAACATTTCAATGTCTGATAATTCAGAAGTAAACCATATAGCCTTATTCCACAAACATGTGTAACCATAGCATCTTAAGAACATCCTGTCAGTTCTGAATATCCAATAATTCTTTCAATGGAGAGCAGTCTAATGATTTATCTCATGATAAACCCTATATAGTGTTTCTAAGGTTACACATCTTCATGGGAATGAAAATCTCATCTTTCTCCTTTTTTGTAGGAATGGGTGGCCTCAATTTCTCCTGTGGCATAACTGGTGACTTTGAACTATCTACTTTGAGTGTAGTAGTCCAACACTTATATAACAGCATCACCAGATATTCTTAGGTTATATTATAAACCAAAAAACAACACAAGAAAATTATTACCATCTAGTCAATTCCAACTCATGGTGATCTTGTGGACAGCTCTTGTAGGTTTCCAAGAATATAAATTGTCATGATAGCAGAAAGTCTCTTCTCTCTCCTGATGAGTATCTGGTGGATTCAAACTGCTGACCTTGGAGTTAGTAGACCCAGGAGTCATTCCCTATGACACCTAACCTCATTAAATGATCAATAGGAACAATGCATTTTAAGAAGCATCTGTCTAGATACCTGAAGCTGAATGACTTATAATACATTGAGAAATGCATTACACCATTCGCTTGCCAATTTGACCAACAAGTTTACCTTATATCAACAGCTTCAAATTATGAAAATTCATTTCCCCAAGAAAATAGATTTGTCAATGACAGAAACTTTTGGTGTGTTATCGTAGAAAAATAGCTAATACTGAGGGATGGATCTTTAGGGGAAGTATTTTTAGGCAAGGGAATGGTTTTTAGTATCTCTCAAATCATACCAACTTGACAGTTTACTTTCCCGATTATATGCAGCACTAGTCTATTTTCTTCCCTGAGAGGAGTTTTTGGCTTCTGTCATACAAATCTGCTCAAAATGATATGCACAATTGGTTCATTTCTCTCTAGTTTCTGTAGTTTCATCCCAGATACCCCTTTCCCACTACCAAGATCAAACTACTCCTTTTCATTTTGGCATGCTGTTTAAAATACCTGTTTTCCTGAATAATGTCAGTAAGCCAAAGGTATGTGTTAGATGACTGAGTGTCAAGTCTGAAGAAAAAATGAATGCAGCAGAGAGAAATAAATAAAATCTGGTTTATGGTATCCAAGTCACTGCTCCCAAAGTTTTATGCTGTTGGAATTTTGTTCCATAAAACAAATCACAATGTGGCTTTGAGGATCAGGAATTTTACCTATACAATATTACGGAAAGGTTCACTTCTTAGAGGAAGAGAAAAGAAAAAAAGTCTTCACTACAGAATTCATTCTGATGGTGACTGCATGTCCTGCAGACCAAGATGTCCATTCTGTGGACTTTTCTATTGCTATAATATTGAAAGAAGCCAAGTGCTAGGTCTTTCTTCTAAGGCGGCTCTGAGTTGATTTGAGTGGTTCGCCTTTAAGCTAGTCCACCACACCACACACACTGCCAACAAAATGATCCTGACTCCAGCAACCTGACAAGACAGAGGAAAACTGCTTCATAAAGTCAAACACAACTCATGACTCCCTCCCCCCCATCCAGTTGATTCAGACTCAGATGCACAACAGCCCTCAAGACCGAGGACAGCTGTCCCAATGGGCGTTGGAGACTGCAACTATTTGCAGAAGTAGAAAACTCCATCTTTCTCTTTCCAGAACAGCTGATGGTTTCAAACTGTTGTCCTTGGTGCTAAGGTTTCCAAAAATTGAAAGACCAGACAGATAACCCACATCTCACTGCCTTGTGATTGATTCCACCTCACAGCATCCCTGTGGACAGGACAGGACATTCTCTTTGGGTTTGTAAGGTTGTAATCTTTATAGGAGCAGAAAGCCTTACCTTTCTTCCAGAGAGAGACTGGTGGGTTTGAACTGCTGACTTTTCAGTGAGCAGAGCACTGCTAGCCCACTACTCTATCAGGGCTTCTTTGCTTCATTGAGTTTTCAAGGTTATAAATATTTTATAGAAGTAGACTAGCACTTCTTAGGAGTGTTTTGTGGGTTAGAACCACTGACCTAGCAGTTAGCACTTCACCCCTTAACCCAGTGTGCCATCAGGGCTCCTTCTAGATTAATAACAGAAACAACAAAAACAAAAAAGGCAATTCACTGTCATAGAGTCAAGTCTTGTTCATATCTACTATAGGGAAGAAGTCAAGAGCTTCAATTTGACTTTGACTTTCAATCTTCCATAAGCAGTGGGACATTTCTTCTGCAGGGCCACCAGAATTCCTTCCCTGGTGCATCCCAAAGTGGCCAATGTCCCTCTTGGGAGCGAAAGAGCAGATAGCTACACTTTAGTTTGCAGTATGGGACAGTGTGCAAAAGCTTTTTGCTGCAGTAGGGGCAGGGGTGGGAGGCTGAGTGATGTGTTTTTCCTGAGAAAGGAGGGCTAGGTCAAATAGGTTTGGGAACCTGTGGGGACTTTTAGGTTTGTCAGACTCAGACTTCTGTCTTTGAGTCCCTTACTATTTGCATTTGTTCCATGGGCAACTCCACTCCAATTCTCCTTCCGCCGCTCACTATTCTGGGGCTTGCGTTGGAATAATGGATGTCTCTGAGCTTTGCCTTCCTAATTTCGACAGTGAGCTTCTTGATATTCATATTGCCACCTTGCTGTATTATAAAAATATACTCCTCAAGATACTGAAAAAGAATAGCTGTGTATACATGTGACGTTTGATTCCCTTTACTAAGAAAGTTGCATTATGGGGGGCCTATCATAGGTACAGCCACTTGTGGCCCTGTTGTTTTTCAGGCAGATGAAAGACAGTGACTGGTCATGCAGCTCTCCGTGCAATGGGCAAGTTCTAAGAAGCAAAGGTGTGGATAGAGGTGTAAACACAGTGTGTACAAATGTAAATATATTAACTCATAGAAATAAAGGTATTGTCCTATGTACATATATTTATGTGGCAAAACATGGAGGAAGTGGATGGACTTAGGGTCTCTGATCAAGCCATCCCTCAGAGCAAGAACACTTTGTCCTAACCACTTTCTGGGCATTCTGTGATGCTCGCCCTCCCAACCCAATTGCAGCCAACATGATGGCTGACAATAAAATGGGTTAATAAGCAAGTGTGGGAGAAAAAGCTGATCTTTCCTGGTGATCAAAAGATATAGCATCTGGAGTCTTAAAGGTTTGAAGTGAAACAAGTGGTCATCTAGCAGAGAAACAACAAGGGCACATGGAAGAAGGACACATGTCTATGGTACCTTGAGGTGTCGGCAATTAGGTAACAGCAATCAGAAGACTCAAAGCAAAACAAAACAAAACAAAACAAAAAAGCATATTGTTGAAAATGAGCTGTGTCAGAGCAGTGACCCCAAACTCATGTGTAGATAATTGGACCCTCACAGTAGGGTCAGAGCGAAAGAATGAGTCAACCATGGCACGCTATAGTACCAATGAAACACACAACATTCCTCTAGTTCTTTGAGGCTTCCTCATCACCCCACTCCCACTTATCATGATTCCAATCTTGCATTTCAGTTCTGTCTTAAGCAGAACAAGTTCACTGCTACAGATAACAGCTGACAGCACACGGAATACAGGTCAGATAAACCCCTCAGTAACAGAAATGGGAGTAGAGATAACAGGAAGTTAAAGGGAAGGTGGGAGTTAGAGAGGAAGGTGGAAGGAATCTTAAGGAGCTGCATCCATCCCCCCACTGGGGGTGGGGGGGGTGGGGTGGTGAACAACTGAAATGTGATGAAGACAGACAGAGTTCAGTATAAGATATGGAAATTGTAATATTTTTTAAATTTATCAAGGGGTCACAAAGGTGGAAGGGGGTTGTTGATCTGAAGGGTTCATTAAAAAAATAAATGTCCAGAAAATGATGATGCTGTATCTTTTGATAGTCAGGAAAAAGATGTACAAATATGTTTGTTACACTTGACATTTGGATTGTTATAGGACCTGTAAAAAAAAACCCAATAAAGTGATCTTTAAAAAAAAAAACATGAGGGAGGAGGGAATATAATGGAAGTGAAATGGAAGTGTCCGTATATGTTTATATCTCTGCATATGTATCATGTTTTAGCTCTTCAGAAATCTGAAAGCTTTCAACTCTGCTTTTCTACTCTGCACAGATGCTTGCGAAGGTGTGACCTGCAATATTTAACTTGAACCTTGAGGAAGGAAAAGACAATTTAAGGGGAATAAAGTTGAGTAAGCAAAAGTCTAGGCATTAAAATGTATCTTCTTGGGTCATTGTTATTCCACTTTTATACATTAGCCTGCACAAATGTACTAAATCACCAGTGTTGCTTTCTTCTTAGAGTGATAATCGCTATGATTTATACCTCGAAGACCTTCTTCACATAGACAAACAATAGGGGGACTGTCAGATTAGGGCAAATTGTCTTGAATTTGTATGAAATCCCCTCAAGCAAATCCTTCTGTCTCTAGTCATTATCTTCAGATCATTGTGCTTCAGAAAATAAAGCACCAAATACTTTTATTTTGTTTTTATATATTATATGCTATAGCTAGACTCATCAAAGGTTATATTCTTTTCAGCATAATGTAAGAGAAGAGAATTGTATTTGTAACCAGACTTGCAGGCCAGTTTTGAGAAATGAATAACAATGCTACTTTGGAGGATTCTTATAAGTATAAAATATAAGGTACTTTATTTGTAATAGAATGACAAACCAAAGCAATGTGAAAGGAAACAAAATTCAAAACTTAAGATGAGTATTTTCTACTCACAGTAATACTGGATTATGCATTTAGTAAAGCTGTTTGTGGGAAAAATAAAATATCCTCCAGACGGGAATCATCTGTGGCCTTAGGCTAATTTGTAATTCTGTCAATCTAACAATAGGTGATTAAAAAGAGCAAGTTCGAATGGCAAATTCCAAATTCCATTCCTGAGGGCTTATGACAAGTAGAGTTATTAGCTCTATCTTGCACCGAGCAGAAGGTATAGTCCTAGTAGGACCAGTGGTTTTAATCATAGCTGAAGTGTATGGGGGCCTTTCTCTATCCCAGGTACTCTGGGCAGTTTATTTATTTTACATGGAGATATCCTCACAGCATTTAAGCTATATTAATTCACGTGGTCCTCAGACAACACTTATGAGGTAAAGCTATTATCAATCCCATTATCAGATGATGAAGCTGAGTCCCGGGTAACTCCGTAGAGGTAGAGTCAATGTCAAATCCTGGAGGATTTGACACCAGAATCTCTGTACTCTATGCCACTGCTCTGAACTCTTGACAGTTATAATCCTGTAATGCTTTTTAATAAAAAGTCGGTAACACTTAAGAGGCCTAAATCACTGGCTTCATTTTTAAAGGCCTTGAAGCCTATATTAGAAATGTTTCTATTAGATAATTGTTTTCTTTATTTTCTTTCAAGTAAATCTGTTGCCTAACATGTTCTACCAAGTGACACAAGGGCAGCTAACCTCAAGATCAGTAGTCTGAAATTACCAGCTACTTCACAGGAAAAAAAATGAGGCTTTATACTCCCATACACTGTTACAGTCTAAGAACCCCAAAAGGACATACACTGTATTATTGGGTCACTACGAGTCAGAATTGACTCAACGGTTGTGAGTTTGAATTGATGCTAAATTCTAGGGAAATTTTGTGCAAAAGTCTAGCACTGAATTTTGCTAGAATTTAGTCAGCTTCTCCTTTGTGGAAATGGGGTCATCATGTATGGCTTGAAAGTTGGAATTTTTTATCTTCAGCAACTTGCATTTGATTTAGGGGAAGGTTCGAAAGAACTAGCCTGACTTTGAAGTCCTCGCCAAGTGTTCATCACCACTGAGTCCTGAGATCTCAGTGAAAAGAACTTGCTCTATAATGTCATTTTGTTCTTTTCCTGTTCAGGCCAGGAATCACATAACTATATTCGTTTGAGCTTTTCTGTTTCTTTTGTAAACATTTCTGGGACTGGTATTTCTACCTTCATGCTTTCAGCTGCTGATGCTTCAAGGCCTTTGTTTGCATTTTTCTCCTTCTTTATTCCATTCCCATTATTTTACCCCTTTTGACATGCACCATACATTATCTGCTTTCTGATGTATGTCTCTCAAGTGTCAAATATCAAACATCGGCTGAATTAAGTGGACAATAATCAGCTTTTGTTGTTGTTTTTTATTCTTTGCTTCTTCCCGCTCGTGTATGTGATACAGTCTCGCTTGTTCAATATCCTTGGAAGATCTGTAAGGCCCATATTTGAACCCATGTTTGTGGATCTGCTCTCTGCCAGCCCTTGTGCTGTCCTTCAGAGTGACCCATTCCATGGGGGCTGCAGTGTTCTGCAGGATGTTTGGTTCTTTGACCTATTGACGATTTTCTGCATTTGTCTTTCAACTAACTTTAGCCAATGCCTTAACATTGAAAGACTTCTATCTATCCCATTTCCTCTCTAAAAATCATAATTATATTTTCCCATGTCTTTTGAAGTTTGGGGTAGCCTTGTTTTTTATCATACTTCATTTTTTACCTCTATTAATTAAAATTTTGCATTAACTAACTTATTTTCTCTCTTTCTTAGAGTATCTATATTTAGGCAGCATTGGTCTAACTTTGAGGTAAGTAGAACAGGAAGTTTTGTGGTTAGTTGCCATGTTTCCCAGAAAATAAGACAGGGACTTTATTTATTTTTCCTCAAGAAGACACCCTAGGGCTTATTTTCAGGGGATTTGGTATTTTTTAAGTGCAGTAGAACAATCTACATTTATTCAAATATAGTGAAGCTGTCTTCTTCTGGACATCGTCATAACTCTACAAACCCTGCAATCCATCCTGAATTTCTTATGGCTCTATTTCCTTTAGAACCAATGGCCCCAATGTATCATGTTGAGCAATAGAGTTCTCATGCAATGAGCAGTTCTTATCCATGTCACCTGCTTGGAGTGCCTTGGTAACAACACTGTCGGTGATTTTATCACATGAATTCTTCCCCCAACTCACAACCCCTTGCAGGCTAGGCTTCACAAAGTTTCCACGCTGATTTCTTGTCATTCTATCTTCCATATAGTCATTAATTTTCATGTGCAAATGGTCTTTGAATGGCTTGTTTATTGCAATATCAAGAGTCTGCAGATAGGTCACGATGGGGCAGATGAGAAGGGCTGCCTGTTTTTGCCACTGCTTCATGACAAAATGCCTGGGTTGTGCAGATAGGCTATGTAGCCACTTCCATCACTAGGTCTTATTTGGTGGGTAGGGCTTATCTTGAGCAAATACTTAGAAACCCTACTTAGGCTTATTTTATGGGTAGGTCTTATTTTCGGGGAAACATGGTAGCACCTAACCAGGCATTCCACCACTTCTCTGTCAGTCTGTGGTACTGGTGGGGCTTCTGTGTCTCCGTCACTGTGATTCTAGCAGCTCTACCACTGGTATTACAAATAACAGCAGGGTCAACCCAAATTAGCAGTTTGCCACACAGCTTCCAAGCCAAGAAGAATAGGTTACCAAGAAGGAAAAGGCTGTCCACTTCTGAGGAATTAGGCACTGGCTGGTGAGACTTCAACTAAGTCCTCTGCATGTGTGGTCAGGAGAGACTAGTGCCTGAAGAAAGACATCATGCTTGGGAAAGTCAAGGGGCAGCAACACAGAGGACGACCCTTGAAAATAGGAGTTGACACTGTGGTGCGACAATGGGTTCTGACAAAGCAGCTGTGAGTATGATGTAAACCGGGCAGGACTGTGCCCTGTTGTACACACAATTACTGAGTCAGTACCCATCAGAGGGCACTACCCACCACCACCACCTTCTAGCACAGAACATGGAACGAGTCACTTGAATATTTCTCCAAATTACCTATGGATTACGAAGTCCTGGTGGCAGTTTGACGAACTCTGGTAGTGTAGTGGTTATAAGTTGTGTTGCTAACTTCAAGGTCAGCACTTCAAAATCACCAGCCACCTCTTGGGATAATGGTGAGGCTTTCTACTCCTGTAAAGAGTTCATCTTGGAAACTCAGAGGCAAGTTGTATCCTTTCCTAGAGGGTTGCTATGAATTAGACTTAGTTTGAGGCCTATAAGTTTGTTTTTCAGTGGGCGGCAGTTCAATCCCACAAGCCACTATCTGGAAAAAGATGAGACTTACTGCTTGGCCCCTGAGAAAGGCAGAGGGGCAGGTCAGCGCAGCCCAGTCAGGGTTTCCTGGTGACAGGACTGACTGTAGAGCAGTGAGTGTAGGCTTGGAACTTTTCATTTGAATGTGTGAGCCAATTTGTCATGCTATTGGTAACTGACTCAGATTCTTACTAACCCTTCTGTCAATTCCTCTGATATGCATTTAATGTTTAGCTAGTGTACAACACCTCTTCAGAATCGACTCCAAATTGGATACTGTGTTTCCAAACATATTAGGAATCACACATAAAAAAGTATGTGACTGGATTGTTTAGTAATAAACCTTGAAGTCAGTCTTTATGTAATATTTTCATAAGTTCCATACAGAGGTGAAAAATTATGGAAGAAATATAACTAACATTTTCCAGAGGCAAATGATTTCAGAGGGCTTTAAGTTGTGACCATTGGAGTTGCCATGGAACTGCTTAAGAATCACAGGGACCCTCTGACACTAAAGCCTGGCACTGCCTGGTCTTGAGTCAGCCTCTTACTTGGTCAATCAGAACCCATTGTTGCAGATGGAGATGGCAATGCTTTCGTGAAAGGTGTTTCTCTTTATCTCTGAACATCGATTTCACCAAGAATGATATCCTTTCCCAGAAACCAATGTCACATGATAGTACAGCCAGAGGAAACCTGTCTTACTTCCAAGAACATCCAGACAGTCTGCTTTTAAGACAGATTCCTTTGTTCTTCAGATGGTCCATAGTGCTTCACTATTCCTCATAGTGATATAAGTACATGCATTATTTAGTCTTTCATATATCCTGTACAACGTTCAGGTGCATAGGAGGGAGTTGAAAAGATGAGAACTCGAGTCAGGTTCATTTCAGGCTTCAAGGTTTGCCAATTTCAACCCTAGAAAGAGATCTCGTGCCACATGTTTTCCCAAGGCAATATGTCATTTGATTTTTTGACTCAAGCTTTCACAAAGATTCACTGTCAATCCAAGAAAAATTAAATGTTTGAGAATTTTGGTGTTTTCTGCATTTAGCATGATGTTTTCTATTGGTCTAGTTATGAGGTTTTCTATTTCTTTTACATTGAGTTGAAATACATACTGAAGGTTGCAGTCCTTGATCTTCATCAACGTATTCTTCAAGTCCTTGGAACCTCCAGTAATCAAGGTTGTGTCATTTTTAATTCATACCCAACCAGAGGTGCCTTGTATGATAAAAGCAGTTCACCAGGTCTTGTCTTTTTAAGGCACCTCTGGTTGAGTTTGAACGTCAAAATTTCAGCTACTAGCTGTATGTTTAATATTTGTGTCATGCATGGGTTCCAAAATTACCACATTAGTAATTTGAATTTTCCATCATTCAGATGAGAACATTGATAGTCAGGTACAAAGGAATTTACCCAGAGGATTCAGAGACATATTAAAAGACTTTTGGCTGCATGGTCTTCTTTTTCATTTTAAAACAATTTTATTGGTCCTTCTTTAACACATCCTAAAATCGAACAGTTCAATCATATCAAGAAGAATTGTACAATCATACCACAATCAGAGCTTTTTTATTCTTCCCTGTACTCATTTTAAATAGTGAAATCATTTTTTAATCATGCAAGTGTAGGCACAACAAAACATTAACCTCTATATGTATAATTCAGTGCCTTTCATTATACTCTTTGTGTTGTGCAACCATTATTGACATACTTTTCCAAATCATTTTACCACCGTTAACATGAACTTAATGCTCTTAGGCAGAATCTTTTCCTTCTTCACCTATGGTAAATATTTGTCAAAATGGGTGTCTTCTTTTTTAAAAAAGATATATACATATTTAATACATATATATGATTCACATATCATGTACTTTCAAAGTTAAGTCATTTTTTAAAATAGTTGAACATACATCATCACAGTCATTTCTAGTGCATCCTCCCCACTCCAACATTTATTGTTTGTTCCCCAATTTCCCTTACCTTTTCTACCTACTGGCCCCATAAACCATCACATCAGTTATTGTCTCTACATTTCCACTGGAGTCCATATTATTCTTGTTATATCACATACACTTTAATCTTGATGTGCAATTGAAGCAACAATGCTATCAAATACAGTAATGGAGCATACGCTTAAGTGTGAAATTGCTGCTTTGAGTATAATAGGTCACAAAAGATGGAGATGATGAAGTCAAGAAAAATATTATTGGTGCTTAGAAAAATGTACATGTCTTTCACTGGCAGCTAGAAGTTATAGATATCATGGTAATCTCACCAGTTAAATGGAAATTCACTTGACAGTATTATTTTAAATAAAACTCCTAGGTTTATTTATTCAGCATGATTATGATATGACTGATTATGATTCCTGATGGCATGGTGGTTTGCACAACTAACAACAAGCCCAGTTATTGCAACACATGAGCTGTACTACAGGATAAAGATGACTATATCTATTGCAGTAAAGACTTATAGTCTCAGAAACTCTAGAAGAGTGGATCTCAACCTGGGAGTCATGACCCCTTTAGAGGTTGAACAAGCCTTTCACAGGGGTCACTGGATTCATAACAGTAGCATAATGAGAGTTATGAAGTAGCAGCAAAAATAATTTTAGGGTGGGTGTCACCACAACCTGAGAAACTATGTTGCAGGGTGGCAGTATTATGAAAGTTGAGAGCCACTGCCATAGAAGATCACTACGCGTTGGCAATGACTCAAGAGGAGTTGGTTAAATCTCATGATTTTGACTCTATTGTGTGAAGGTCGCCTATGGATGAACACATTAAGTTCCTTGCCTTCACAGATCTTATCATCCAGACAGGATACCACAGAATACCAACAAAGAAAAATAATTTCACCGAAAATGAAATATACCTATGAAGCATATGGCTGAATTATAAAAAGGGAGTTAACTATGCAATTTAAAGGGATTTTTAGATAGGATTTTCTAACCTCATGAAGTTTAGTTATCTATTAGAAAATGATTGTCATTGCTGCTTTTCTAGATCCTGATTTCTTTACATGTAACATAAAAGTATTGCATCTAACTGACTTGCTTCACTATGAACGAGGAGTTCGACTATGGGTGGCCAAGGCAGTGAAAGCAGGCCCACACTCTGAGATGCGTCATGATTGATTTAGAGCAGGGCATAATGGCAGCTGGCCAACACGTCAGCATCAGTGTATGATGAGACCTTAAAGATGAGTGCTCACAATTACTCATCAAGGGCTTGCTCTGCAGGAAGTAGGGACCAGGAGGCATCAGGCAGGGTTAAAGAACATGAGCAGAAGGACACCATTTGAGGCAGAGTCATATCAACATTCCCCACAAGAAGATCATTAAAAGAAGTGAATGAAGGACAACTAGGTCATTCATGCCAGTGTAGAGAGCTGATTTTGGCTTTTGAAGACCAAGATTTATTTGAAGTCCAATGTTAAAGCTGCCTAGTTTACATTAGAGTGCTTGCTTAGCTGCACAATAAGGATACTTCTTTTTCTTCCTTCCTCATTACAAAACCAATGCCAAAATTAGATGCCTACTACAGGGTATCGCGAAGGACCCCCCCAGCTTACTGACTCCCTCACAGAGCAGAGCTCTCATTCGGTCTCTGCTGGCCTCTCCATTCTCTCAGGAACAGTGTAGAACTGCTTCAGGATCTGCGACCCTCCCTCTCTTGAGATCTCAGTTCTCACAATTGAATATACCTCCAAGTGGGATTTCACTTTCTTTAGGAAGCATAGTCAGGGCTTCAAACAGAGGCAAAAGTCATAGTTGCTAAGGAGAGGAGAAAATACATCATTTGTCCTTTTTTTCTTTAATTATCCTAACACTGCTCCAGGACCTACTTTCTCCATGTGCTAGTGACACAGAATTTGAAGATTCTCCACTTCGTGAGGAAGTCGTATCAACTCTAATAATATATATATATATATATATACATATATATATATATGCTTTCACATTTAATCTTCTGCTTTCACCTTTAATTTTTCATATAATGTGAAGGATTCTTGTTATCCAATATATGCATATAATTCTTGGACTTGAATTGCATTTTGAAGGTCAATTGAAAGAGAAGATATCTACTGTGTTCAACTGGAAACTGCTGATTCTATTTCAAATGTTGCTGCAAGGAGAAAAACATGCAAATGAAGAGAAAAGTGTTCACTCAGGGCTAGGTTTCTTGGAAGTTTATAAACAATGAAATAGTTTAATTGATAGTGAAGAGTATCTGTGACACATATTATTGAATTCAATGCCCAAGAAATTTTAAGACTGGGTTTGCTAACTTAACTGTGTTTCAATGATCTATTAGAAAACCATGTCATTGTTTGGATCCCAATCTCTTTATGTTTAAAGGAAAAGTGTTGTGGTCAATAATCCGTTGATTCTCTACAGAGCGGGAGTTCAATTATGGGAATCCAACAGAATGAAAGCACAGTGGTGAGATGAGACAATGGATATGATCCAGTCTTGTGAGATGGGTTCCTTTAAGATAGAATGAGTATATTTTTAGGATTTATTGCATATATGACATAAGATCAAATTGTCTGAGAACCTAGAATCAAGCAGATGAGTCTAGCTTTGATGTTTTAAAAAAGCTGTTACCATAGGATATGTGAAAGGAGAAACTAGTGTCATGAACACAGTGAGCAAGAAGCTGAACCCAACCACAGGTGGTCCGCGCTGGGTTGTTAGGAAAGGAGGGAGCCTGAGATGGGAATGACAACACTCAAAACTGAAAATGATCAGGAGGGGGAAGGGCATCCTGCATTTTAAGTTTGTCTGGAACCTGTAATCACTTCCCAACATGCTGAAGGACTTATTTTCTTTGTTCATTGTGGGATTCTGGTATGCACTCTGAATCGATTAGCAAGTGCACTGGATCGTGTGGGTTTTCTTATTCTCTGTAATTGGGGCTAGGCTCATCCTTCAATATCATGGTGGGAGGGACAAGCAGACAGTGGATGAAATCCTTTCATAACACAGTTATACTGACTTCTTTCAAGATGTGTTCCTGTAGATTTTGTCAGCAGGAAACCATTCCCAATATGAGTGACCTCCAGAAAAAACGGGGAACCAGCTGTGAGTAGAAATATCTTTTAATGGGTGTGTATCATCAGAGGCAGCCATGAAACCTTCATTCTTTGAGAAACTATAAGTCAAATCAAAGAAAGAAAAGGAAACATATTTCCTTTTTTCCCCTTTTCAATCATTTTATTGGGGGCTTGTGCAACTCTCATCACAATTCACACATCCATCCATTGAGTTGAGCACATTTGTACGTGTGTTGGCATTATCATTCTCAAACATATTCTTTTTAATCGAGCCCTTGATATCAGCTCCTCCTTTTTCCTGTCCTTCCCCACCACCCCTCCTTCAAGATCACTTGATAATTTATGAATTGTTATTATTTTTTCATATCTTACACTGTCCGAAGACTTCCTTCACCCACCTTTCTGTTGTTCATTCTCCAGGGAGAGGGTTTTTGTAGATCCTTGGGATCGGTTCCCTCTTTCTACCCCACATTCCCTTCCCCTCTTGGTGTCGACACTCTTATTATTGGTCCAGAGAAGTTAATCTGTCCTGTATTCCCTGTGTTTCCAGCTCATATCTCTACCAGTACATATCCTCTGGTCTTCAAGAGTTGCAAGGTAAAATTGGGATCATGATAGTGGGGGGGGGGGATGGGAATGGGGGACAAAGCATTAAGAACTAGAGGAAAGTTGTATGTTCCCCTTGTGCTTTACAGCAACCTTAATGGCTAGTCTCCTCCCCATGGCCCTTCTGTAAGGGGATATCCAGTTGTACACAGATGGGCTTTGAGTCTCTGCTCTACATTCCCCCTCATTCACAGTGGTATGATTTTTTTGTTCTTTGGTGGCTGGTACCTCGTCCCATTGACACCTCATGATCAAAAAGGCTGTTGTGCCTCTTCTATGTGTTTTTTGTAACTTTTCAGTTAGATGGCTGTTTGTCTATCTTCAAGCCTTAAAGACCCTAGACACAACATCCTCCGATAGCTGGTCACCATTAGCTTTCATCACTACATTTACTTATGCACCCTCTTTGTCTTCAGTGATCTTGTCAGGAAGGTGTGCATCATGGAATGCCAGTTTAATAGAACAAAGAGTTCTTGCATTGAGGGAGTACTTGAATAGAGGCCAAGTGTGCATCCACTACCTTAATACTTATTCTGCACATATCTATTTCCCCATCATCATATATAAATATATTTACATGCCTCTATTTTGAACTCTATAATTTTCCCTTTGCCTTTTATTTCTTTCCTCTATTTCATTTTACTTCCCCCCCCCCCACTATCATGTTCAGTCTTCCTTTGAATTTCAGTAATTTCTCTTGGTTACATTGCCTTTCATCAAGCCTTCCTCCACCATCCTAGCTATCGATTTTGGATCATCTGCTGTTCCCTTGTCCCAGAGTGTGTGAACACCCACTTCCTTTCTCTTGGCTCCTCCACTCCCATATCCCCCAGAAGGGCCAGTCTAGCTGTTTTCTCCTCCAGATTTTTTAACCTACCTATCTTATCTTGATAGACCTGCAGAGATAATAATAGGCACAAAAAGCAAGACAGAGCAAAACAAGGTAACAGAAGAAAACAAAACAATAATAGCAAAAAAAAAAAAAAAAGACCCAAAAAAGAAAAGAAAAAAGCCTGTAAATGGTTCAAGGTCTGTTTGTTGACCCTTAAGAGTGTGTTCTGGACAAATCTGACCACATCCTGCCCTCAAAGACTATTTTTAGTATTTCTCAGGACTTCCTTGCTCTGCTGTTCTTGCAGTTTCATTGCAGGCCCTTTGTGTTTTGCCAAACTGTGGTGGGGTCAGATCAGGCGCAATTCTCTCACTTTGTCTTCAGTGTTGTCTCCAGTAGGGCTATGAGTCAGTAGGTCAGGGAGGAAGGTCACGTCTCATAGTGGGGTCCATAATATGGTCCTCTCTGTGCATTGGCTGCTCTGAGCAGACTTATGTCCTCAAGGCTTTGTTGCACCATTATGTCGTCCCCTCTCTCTTCCTCCCCTTTCATCTCCTCCTGTGTGCTCTGATCATAAACGTCCCCCTCCCTGAGTTGTATCTTCAGTGCTGTCCTCTGAAGGAGATTTCAAAAAGTCTGAGGGAAAATTCCATTTCCTTTTAATTCCATTTTTCCATGAATCTCTTAAGGTATGTTTCTCTGTATACATATATACATATATGTAAAACTAAATTATGCATGTCATTATACTATGAAATGTCACTAAATTATACATGAATAATATAAAATGGTGTATATATATAAAGTGCTAATATACTAAATATCTATAAATATATATTACTAGCCTATGTATATATTTGCCATTTTAGCATTCTTCACGTATAAGTTAGTGATCTTAGTTTTGTGACAGAAAATTTGTTAGTCACCAAAAACAAACAACCTACCTGAGTCAATGCATATCGACCCTCTGGGGAATTGTCTGTGTGGGTTTCCCACACTCCAATTCTTTCAGGAAGTAGATGCCTCATCTTTCTCCCTCCAAGTAGCTTGTAGTTTCAAACTACTGACCTTGTCATTAGCAGCCCAATGCATAATGACTACGCCACTAGGACTCCTCATCCAAAGGTAATAAGAATCAGATTACGTCCCTCTTCATTTCTAAAAAATGCTTGAAGTTAAAGAATGAAATAAAGAATATTAAGTTGCTTTTTTAATTGGGGTGAATTTAAATGGAATCTACATTACATGAAAGTTAAACCATACCTGGTCTTGAATGTAAGAAGATGAATAAATAGCTGAAGTGCTATCCATTTAGTGCAAAGCTTTTATCCTCTTTTCTTCTTATCTCTCTTCTCTCCCTTTGATCCCCACTTTAAGAATGCTACTCTTCTTAAAGTATAAATCACCCTGGGAATTGTAACATACTATAAAGACATTTATGATAAGCAATTAACCACATGATAGTTTTATAATTTTCTATTGGGCTCTGATCCAACCACCCACCATCCCTGCTGTTTGGAGAAGAGAATACTGAAGAGTCCAAATATCAGATAGTTTGCAGTGCCATGCGAAGAATGAGAACGAAGTACATGCAACTGATATAAAACAATTACACTTGCCAAAAAACTAAGACCTGTTGTGTACACAGGAAGTTTACTTGGCAAGAAGGAACATAATCTGAATGCAGCTATTGAAATCATTTTCACAAAGCCTGTCTAAAGTTTCATGAAGATACTCTTAATTGAGCAAAATTCCAAATCTGAAAAAGAAAAACAACTAAGATAAAAACACATACAATCAGTTCCTATGTCCAGACTGGACCAGACTTGTTAAATGTGGTCTCTGCTTCTTATCTCCTCATTCTATCCCACAGATTTTACCTTCAAATATGTTTTTTTCTACCTGCAACACTCAGATTTTAAGTCTACATTTAAACCCTGCTTCTAGCTTCCACTAGATAGTTCCATTTGGATCTCTATTGTGAATTCACACTGTGGTTGCTGTCAGGTGATCATTTCAAGTGAACCCTGGACAGGTAGCAACCAATGTGACTAAGTATAACTGCCCCCTTGGGTTTTGTAGGCTGTGCTGCTCTGTGGGAAGGAACCCTGGTGGTACTGTTGTGTAGACAGGGAACTGCTGACTGCAATATCAGTGGTTCAATCCCATCAGCTCCTCGTTGGATGAAAGATAAAACTATCTGCTACCAAAACGATTTTCCACTTTAAAAAACCTATAGAGACTCTCTATGCAGATGATTCAAGTTGGTATTGTTGAGTTTGGTTTGAGTTTATAGTCTTTTCTATCACAGACCTTGCTGGCTGGGTGTGAACCCACAGTTCTTCTTTTAGCACCTAAGCTCTCAGCCTTTATGCCACCAAGACTAGAATGTACTGTTAGTATTGGGTCTCCTGGGGATTTTTATGACTCATGGCTTTAGAACAAGATTTCAGGATTTCTTTTTACATCCACTACCATGGCAGAGCTGGGTCAGTGCCAACTGCCACTCTTTGGGGTTGTCACTGGCACTTAACAATTGTCCCCCTAGCAATGTTTGTAAAGGATATAAAATAAAACCAAACTTACTGCACTGAGTCAATCTCAGCCCCAAACCTATCGAAAAGATGTGTAGAACTGCTGCCGGGGTTTCTGAGGTCGGCAGTCTTCACCTGAGCAGAAGGTCTCCTCACTCTCCCCTGGAGGAAGCCCTGGCTCTTTTATCTCTTACGTTTTCAGTCCTACTGGGGGACCCAGAATCCAGGGGAACAAAAACCGGAGTCAAGTTTGTTTATTTTTTTCTTTCCATGGAGAAGCAGTGGATAGATGCACCCTGACATCCTTCTTGCAGCTGTTCTAGAACATGTATGTGTGAGGGGGAGGGGGGAGCGGGAGGGGGGGATTGAATCATCCTCTACTTTGCCACTTTCCTTTCTAATGTCCATAAAAAGAGAGAAGAAAAGAAAGCACAACTCAGAGTCCTGGAGTCGATGCGACGCACAGCCACAGTGTAAAGCAGAGTAGAAGTATCCCCGTGATTTTCCAAGAGTGTCACTCTTCTCCGGGGAAAAAGGTCCCAGCTTCCTCCGTCGTGGCACTGGTGGGATTGCAAACGGCAGCCTAGCGTGCAAGCAGTACTTCAACTAGCGAGCGGATTGCTAAGAAAGTGGACCGTAGAAGTGGAGGTTGTGCAAAACCCCCAGCTGGTATTATTTATTTGCCCTGAATAGAAGCTTCCTAGTCCCTCTCCTTCTTACACCTAAACGGTCATGAAGTTGTTCTTCTTTGAAATGCCTTCATTTCTCTTATTTTTCTTCACTGAGGAATTACATCCATGCATTCCCGCCCCCTTTGTCTCCGCCCTACCCTAATGGAGTCTCACTTCAAGATTTCTGCAAAAGATTTAGACATTTTCAACCCATTGAACATCCAATCCCGAGGTCTGCTTAGTGGCGGGGAGTTTGCCTTTTGATTTTCAGTCTCTCTCCTCTCTGGTAAACTGATCCTTGCCAAACCATTCCTTTGGAATTAGGGATGCTTGCTCCAGCTCTTGTGTTCTTGAACCCTTATATCACCTGATCCAAAGCCTCTTTGCCAAAGATCATTCTCATCTGGATCACAGAAGGTGTCACCTCTTTACTGGAGCTACACATCCCCATACTTCTCCCTGGAGCGTCTTTTCCCATGTCACGTGGTTAGCCTCTGTCCCTTTCCTATTTTCCTCTGTCTCCTCCTACCTGACACCTAACTCCACTTTGTAAATTTTTCACAGTCCAGCTCTGTGTGCCTCCCTGAGGTCAAGGTATTCTGAAATGACTTCGCTTCCTTTGTCGACTTGTCCAGGTGATCTCTCTGAGTGTGTTCTGTGTTCTGCACTGGGTTCAGGCTGTGCCACTGTGCAGGGCCTCAGGCTCAGTCAGGCCCTACACCTGGTTTAGTGTCGTCCTGTTGCTGTCTTAGCCTTATTAGTGATTTTTTTTTAATCCAGGGTTTCTGCAGCTCATTTTACACTAGGATCTACAAAGCATGCAGTTGGTTGTGGACTGCAACCCTACTTAAAAGCTTTTTCCTGAATCATCTGCAATGAAGCCATATTCTAGGTACCTCTAGCCTCCTAGTGCTCAATGGCAATATCAGAGTGAAAGACATCCCTCATGGGGAGAGGGGTGGTCACATTATAATGAAAAGATATTGAGCCTTATCGTTTCCCTTAAGATTGCTTTACACTGGATAGTGTTGTTTTAGTGGTGTCTTGCAGCAATCTACAAAAATGCTTGTTTATATGTAAATGTAAAAATAAGATAAAAAATAAGATGAAGGACAGTGTTTGAAAACCTGTTATTGCAGATTCTGTGAGATTACAAACCAGGGTGATTTGTCTTCCCTGGAACTCCTCAGATAAACTGGTTTCATCCCTAATTGCTCATAGAAGATATTTACCACCTCTGCCATTAATATGTGTTGGTAAGGACTCATAAAATCATATAATCAGGGCTGAGCCCTGGTGGCATAGTGGTTGTGCACAGGACTACGGCCCACTGGATTGGAGGTTCAAATCCAGTAGCACTTTCCAGGAGTAACACTGGGTCTCCTACTCCCACCATCAGGAGGCAGTGATGCCGAAAAATCATATAATCGATTGCATTTCCATTGTAACTGTTCATCTAAAAGTTCAGATTCATTTGAGAAATCAATCTCTCCCCTCACTCTATCTTCTTTTGCTGTTCAAATTACCATTTAGTTATTTTAGGCTACAAATCTATTCATATTTTGTTTTATTATGTACACTCTTTTAGGTCATCTCAATTTTTATGTGACTATCACATAGCAAGTGTTCAGTAAATATTTGATGACTGAGTTCTACAATGTAGAAGCAGTAGTCTTGTACAAATGCATCCTAAAACTTGGTGAGTATTTAATATAGAAAGACTGATAATTGGTAAACCTACTATAATAGGAAATGAAGTTAAGATACCTAAAACTACAAAGTTTTCTCAACTCCTTGTTTGTATTTTACCTTTTGGGAAAAATCTTTGCTCATATATTATCCAAATAAAATAAGAGCTCATTGTTGTTGTTCTTTTTTTTTGGGGGGGGGGGAGGCGGGCATCACTGCTCTCCGGTGGTGGGAGTAGGAGGCCCGGCCCCACTGCTGGAATTGAACCTCCATCCTAGTGGGCTGCAGTCCTGCGCACCATTGTTGTTGTTCCTGTCTAATTTCAAGTTAATCTAAACTTCTGAAGACATCTATTAACATGAAGGAATGATCTTCTCTAGGATTTCATTATACCGTAGGTTTGTATCAATCGAATGAACTTTGCGTGTTGCAGTGGCCTCCTCATCGGGCCATGAACCACAAAGCCGGTCATTCAAAACCACCAGATTCTCCAGGGGAGAGAGGTGAGGCTCTCTGCTCCTGTGGGGATTTCTAGTGTCACAAATGCAGAGGGCAGCTCCATTCTGTCCCGTAGGGCTACTATGATGAAAAATGGACTCAGTGACAGTGAGTTTTATTTTGAATTTTCACTGTTATCAAAAATCCCTGGTGGCAGAGTGGTTAAACATTCACCTGCTAAGCCCAAGGTCTCTGACTTGAAGTTCCTGGATGCTCCGAGAGAGAAAGATGTGGCGGTCTGCAACCATGACCACTTACAGCTTTGGAAATGCAGAGGACACTTGGACTACAGAGTGACTTGGAGTAGGAATCAACTCCACAGCAGTGGATGTGCAGGGTGACAAATCTGGCATTTCTTGAAGTGGGCTGTGGAGTCAATTCTGAATCCCTGTGACTACAGACAGCAGAGTAGCACCTCCTCACTGAGTTTTCTAGACTGTACGTCCACAGGCGCAATTCACTGGTCTCTTCTCTTGAGGAGCAGCTAGTGGTTTTGATCTGCTGATTGTTCAGTTGGCAAACAGAAACTTAGCTATGTGAGTGGTGTTGAAAGCAGAGATGGCATCGGAGCCTGCAGACAAATGAGGGCAATGTTGTGTGCACGTTGTAGTCAACCATGGTGTCCATTCCAATACACGACAAGCCTGCCCTCCACAGGGTCTTTATGGCTGTGGTCTTTCTGAAGCAGATTGCTAATATTCTTCTTTCCCCAGCCCCGTGGGCACCATCAAATGGGTTAGAACCACCAACCTTCCTGTACTAGTCAGCACTTCATAGTCTGTACCAATCAGAGACTCCTGAGAGAGCTGCAAAGCTTTCCTTCCTAAAGTGTTTCTGCATTTTATAAACAGGAAGGCATTCATCTTTTGTAGTGAGTACCGTTAGTTGCCAATCCCTTCTTTAAGGGTCCTAGAACCTGCTCAAAGTGCTAAAATAATCATGAAGGTGCAAGATTAATCAAAAAGCCTTCCTTCGTTTTCAAAATTGAGAAAAATTCTCACTGTGTTTCAATGCAAAAAAGCCTGTCAAAGGGAACAGATCAGACTGCAGTGTTATGTTCAGGATTCAGCTTTGAAGATATTAAAAATGCTTATCTTCTTTGTAGCATTTTGCACATTGAGCCTGTGTCAAAGATTTTTGTTACTTATGAGGAGCAAACGCAATCCAGTAATGTCTCTGAATAATTAACCAACAAGTTTCATTTATTGCAGGAAACAAATGAGGGCGATATTAGCATTCAGGATGCACGGAATACAGAGCACAGGGATCTTTAATTCATGGGTGAATGAAGACGGAATCAACAAGTGGAACACAGCATTTTTCTTTCTAAAATGATTACAGTGTCTATTATTAAAGGGATACATAGCTACCTAGCTTCTGCATGGTTCTCAAGACTCATTCTCCAGTGTGCCTTTAACAAATCACATAGAGATGCTAAGGGAAGAACTGGGATGGCATAAGTCAGATGAGAGAAGTATTCTCCCTATTTATTGCAAAAACTTAATTACTTTATTGGTAGAAAGAGTTCCTGGGGGGGGAATAAACTTAAACCCCTTTTTGAAGTATATTTGAGAGGCACTGTCACAATTCTCTGAAGAGAACTCCAAGAAGATTTCATGCACCTTCTGACAGTGAAGGCACTGCTCTGTTGGATTTATACCAGAAGTAATAGGCTTAATTTGTATTGTATTTTTAAAAAATTATGAAAGCAAAAAAATTTATGAAAGCATTTTCAAACCTACTCTGTCATTTGGTCTTTTCGACCATACTTTAAGGGAGAGTCTTCCTCCTTGTGAGACAAAGGAGGGAATTGACACACCACAGGGTCATGTCAGATGATAGATGGATGGCCACAGTCAGTCGCCACAGGTCTAGATTTTAGGTCACATAACTCTCAGAATCCATATTTTCTAATCCTAGGGGTCATTATGAAGATGCAGAGAGAGACATGTCCCACGTGCAGCAGCAAAGTGGAATTAACCAAAGAGGTTTGCCATTGTTACAATTGCTGTTGTTGGGTCTTCTTAAAATAGCCTTCTTTGGGCCTTCTACTCAGAGATGCCTATTCATCTCAGCTGCCAGGTCTGGTGTGCCTACTCCAAACACAACACTGGCCTGGGAGGGTAAGCAAAGAGTGCAGCAGAGAGCTCATTCCTTCATCCAGGATCGTTCTTTAATTTTGCCCCTCTATAGTTTTATCTCTCTTCCAAATCGATGGATGGCTTTTTTCCAGTTACTTGACTGGATTATTATGACTTATATTGAAAGTCTCTTCTCACCTCTAAACAAATGTAAATTTAAAAATAAGGTGCTGAATTGTCCATCCCATTCCTTAAAACCTGTATGCACGTGGAAGAAAATGAATGTGAATGAATAAGCGTAGATGCCCCATATGACTTATAAATAAATCCTTTCAGCCTTCTTGACAAGAAGAAGAGCTTATACCAAGGGTTCAAATAGAAAATGCTTGGAAATGAAGATGCCAACATGTGTACAAATATGCTTGATACAAATGATGTAATGAATGTTATAAAAGCTGTAAGAACCCCCAATAAAATTATTGAGAAAAAAAATTCATTTGTAACCTAAAATGTTAAAGGCAGATAAATGGAGGACAAGCAACACTCATAAAAATGTGGGAAACAAGGATATTTGTAAATTATTGGGGAGGGCTTTCCCCCCACATCCCTGGAGAGGGTTTTATGGCACACTGTACTTCCGGTGATATTGACAGTGTATCTTGCAATTACAGATGTGTACTCTCTTTGATCTAAGAGAATATTTCTAAGATAGACATATATGTTCACAACATGGATATTTATGAATATACATTGAAGCATTTTTGTCTATTTGAAGGCCTGAGCATAAACAACTTGTTAAATTATGGTACATGAATTAAATAAGCAATGATGCATCCCTTCAAAGAAAATGTATATGTAGGGATCTATATTGAGATTGGTTTTCAGCATATATTAAGCCTATTAAATTTTAACTAAAGGTAAACATGGTATATATTATGTTCCCTCATGAGAATGTGAAATAAAAATGTATAGTATATACCAATATGCTTTTGTATACATACATTATTTCTAGAGACATGAAGATTGTTGTGAGTGTTGGAGGGAAGAAAAACTGGGAGTTTGAAGTAGGAAGGAGGAGACATTTTAATATGTCTCATCTATTAAATATATTTTCACTGTAAAAAAACAAAGAATTTCAATATTCAAAATTAGCAAATGGATTCAATTATGAATTCTAAAATAGATTTTTCTAGTTTTATTTTATGTTTTCATTCTAATAAAATGTATGTAACAAGTCCATTTTATTTCATTCAAGATTATATATATTTCTTTTTAAAATAAACTCAAGAAATATTACTTAGCATAATCAGTTTTTATTTCTCCAATTGACCCTATCATATATGAGGTTCTAATGAAGGCAAAGGGTTTTACAAAATCAAAGCACTTTTAACTAAGATGGACCTTGATGGACTTCAAGGTATTTTATGATCCAGCCTAACTTTAGACATGAAGAAATTGAAGCCTGGTTGGAGATTTTCCTACCCAAGCTAGTTAATTTCACTTACATAGCGAAATACAGACTTAATTTAAAGAAAAAATAATAATGCTGAACAAGTTAATACATTCAGAGTATAGAATAAGGATTATTTCAAAAATGGACAAGCCTTTCATCTTTGGATCCGAATTCTCAGCATCTTGAAAGGTATGGTTGCACCATATTACATTGTTTGCACTGTATGTATAGTGACTGGAATTCATTTAAGAGCTTTATCCATTAACCTGAGCAAATTTTCAAAAGTGAAATTTTGTTCATTCAAATTAATCTTTGTTTCAACGGTTACCCTGAGCTGGATATTTTGGAAACCCTAGGCTATTTGAAGTAACCTGACTTCTCAAGTACTTCAAATGTAACCGAAGCTCACCTCAGCCTTCTTATCACCAGTGTCTTATAAGCACACGTTGTTCAAATCCCAGTTTATTCTGTTATTATTATTTATTATGATTTTATGTGGTATTTTTCACAGCCAGGACTTAAGCTATTATATTTCCCATTGCATTGATCTAAATAGATTTTGTTAAATATCAAAAAGGGGACTTTAAATCATCAGAGAGCTATGTTTAATTTAAGGAAAAAGGTGTTGAATAGCAAATTTTATTGATGGGATTTTGTTTCATGGATTTTAACTCATGAATTCTGAATATAAGTAAAGAGAAACCATTGTTTTAGGTGGAATGAAATTTCCATATTGCAATTCATACCAAAAAAGTTGCTGTTTATTTGAGAGGAAGATGTGATTCAGGTAAACTGTGCAATGGCGGGGAGTATAGAAATATCCTCAGCTGGGGAACTGGCTCGAACTGGAGGATGAAGTTACCCTCCATCATTGTGAGGAATAAGGATAGAGGAGCCATCAGAAGGTCAAAATTGTTCCATGATTCAGAATGTAGGTGTTTCTGCTGGTGCCATTCAGCAACAAATCCAAGAACATCCAAACATATAACTAGTTCTGGCATTGTCTGTGCTAATAACCCATTCCATTCACAAGGATAATTAAAGTTTAACTCTAGGCTATTTCATATTTTTAAATAGAAAATTAATTAGCTCTTTAAAATCCTTTTGACATCCTGTGGAAGTTTCCCTAGGTAAACTGACATTTGAAGGTTGAGCCAACTCCCATAAATCATCCATATTTTTTTCATTTACGGGGTTCTAGATAATTTGGTTTTTCAGTGTAGGAATTAAAGAAATGTCTGAAATAAGTAATTTAGAGTATCACTAGCTTTGATTCAAATTATTTTTCTACATGGAGTATACAAATTTTGATTCTAATTTCTAAAACATGGTCATTAAATTAAATATATATGTATGTAATCTATTTGTAATTTTGAAAGCACATAAATAAATGTTAAGCAGAACATTTTGTAGTTCAAGATAATCATGCTGATCCTTTAAAAATTCTGTATTTTCTACAGACTTAAAGTCATCAAACATGATTGTGAAAATTCCTATTCAAACTACTCATTCTCATCATTTGTCTATTTTTTCCTTTAAAATGTATTGATACATTCTTTTAACTGTGCAGAATTAAATTACATAAGAATATTGCTCTATCCCTGCAGGCAGAAGTCAAAGCGGTGAGAGAGTTGTCTATTCGAGGTATAGAGCGCTTCCTCATCTTTAGCGCTTCCGTACTTTAGCACAGAAGTAGCTAAGTTTAAAGAGCTCATCTTGCAGGTTCACACCTGTGAAATTCTTCTGGTCTAGTGGGCAACAAAATTGACCTGGTCACTTCCGCAAGGGACATGCCAGTTGTATGTTAGGGCCTATGTTGTCTTCTGAGGATATATAGGACCAAGGATTGCTGGTTTCCCAGAATCATAATGAGAGTTATGAAAAACAAATGATACATCGGATATTTGAAGAAAACTTTGCTGACATGTTAATCCACAATTGGCCCCTTCAATAGTTCCCATCCCGAAAAAGTTACCTTGCTTTGCCCTTACCCCTGCCTTTTCAGGAAATATCATTTCTTTCCCCTTGGGAACCTTGCTTTACCTGGCGTCCAGACTCCATGTAAAGAATCTCAACTTAAAATTTGAAGAAAATCAAATGCAAAAAGCCAAGGATGGCCCTTCTCTCACACTTGTCTGCATGAAGGCACCGTACCCAAAGCTCATGTCATTTCGGATGCCCTTGTACGTGTTTCCATCTCAATGTCACCTGAGATGATACCTTAGTCAATGCCACATGGATCAAACCCTACTTGGATTTCTGACTGTGGACAAATAAAACTTTTCTTTTCATGGCTACAATCTCACCACTATCATGTTGCTTGATTGCACTGTGCAGCTTGCATGTTGCTTTGGTTCCAGGTATTTCCTGTGGCAGCAAATCACCCAGAAAGAACAGGTTTCAGTGGAGCTTCAATGTACGTGATAGTTGTACTCTGAATAAGGAAGACTAGAAAAAGTTACATGCCTTTAAGTGGTGTTAAACTACCAGAAGAACAAGCAAATTTTTCTGGGTAGAATTATACCCACAGTGCTCTCAGGTATCTTGGACATCTAATCAGGAGTAACCAATCCCTGGAAAAGGACATCACACCTAGTGAAATAGAAGGTCTACAAAAAAAAAAAAAAAAAAGAGGCTGTTCCTCCATGAGATGGATTGATACTGTGCCAGAAGCAATGCACTGAAGCATAGGAATAATTGTGAGGATGGTTCAGGAAGGGGAAGTATTTTGTTCTGTTTCACATAACATAGCGGGGAGTCTGGACTGACAGCTAACACAACAACAATAGATACAAAAAGAAGCTCTGATGCAACTAACTAAAGTTTCCGGAGGGGAAACTACTACCTCCTTTATAGGCTAAACCATCTCATTATCTATAATGATTATAGATGATAGTCTCTAAAGACACAGCCTCAGAAATCTATGGGCAGTGTATTCAGAAGTCAAGCTCATTATTCAAACAAATGTTTATCCATACTTTTCTGAAGCCTTTGCTGTCCATAATTCCAACAATATGTACCATTTTCCTTCCATATATCACCTTTGATATTTATGTAGCAATGTGCTCTTTTGGATCCTTATCATTTCACAAAGATAAGTTTGACTGGCCTGGTAATTAATTAGCTGTCTATTTCAGTCAAGTTAAAGGCAATCTGCTTATCTAGTGGGTTAGTTGTCTAGTGGGTTAGCTTGTCCAGTTGCTAACTGAAAGGTGAGTAGGTCAACTCTACCACCAGATCCTCAGAAGAAAGTTGAGCTTGTCTGCTCCCTCTTAAAGATGTAAAATCAGAGAAACTCTAAGCAGCAGTTCCACTCAATTCTATATAGGATCTTGATGGCTCAACATCAACATAATGACAGTAGCTTTGCATGTTGTTTTTGTTTTATTATTTTTGTTGTTACTGTTCTATGTTCAAAGTAATCCTGGTGGTACAGTGGGTAAGCACTCAGCTGGTAATCAAAAAGTGTGCCTTGAGTCTCTCAGTTCCCTCAGGGGAAGGTGCAGTAGTTCCAGGAAATAATTCTGCTCTGCTATGTCATGCTCCAGTCAATAGCAGACACAGATTATCAGTGAGATCAGTAGCTAATAAGACCAACATCCCTGAAGCAAATATCACAAAGAGCAAACTGATTAATTTTCCAGATTTAACAAATTTTCCTTTTAGACAAAAGCAAATAAACAATATTTCAAGTAAACAGAAAGTGCAAAAACCATGAAAAATCAAATTTTAATCTTTGTAAAGTGGTGCTGTACCAACATCTCCAATGCTGCAGTGATGATGTGTAATGTTTGCTTCTGGCTGTGCAGTTTGTGTTGGAAATATTTATTCATGTAATTGCAATTTGTTTTTTTTCTTTTCAAAATGCTTTAAATTCACACTTTGTATTAATGTCATAACTTCCCTCTGTAGTTGTAAGAGAAGCATTTTCAGTATGACACTGAGGAATGAACATGCAGGTATTGATATAAATAGAATCTAATCAGTTATTAAGTGTTAAAATTAAAATTACAAATCAGATCAAATATTTTATCACATCAATATTTTTGTTCATCTAAAAAATGTGTAGAACTTTGTACCTACATCCTTGGCTCTACAAACGTTTTTAGAGAAAATGCTAAAGTCAAAGACCTTGAAGAATATCCAAATTCTTTTGTTTAACACTGAGAACAGAACAATTCTCCTGAAGGAGTTCTTGTTCATTGGTCAATGTTGAAATAATTTGAAAGGAAAAGGAGTGGGAATTCAAGTTGTTTCTGATCTTATTTGGTAAATGCCTGCATTCATAATACATTTTGAATGTATGTATGCATTTTGGTGAATCTGAAGGTCATTTCTGAAACAGAAAAAAAAATGCCTGGGGTTTTCATCATGATTAATTCCTTTGAGCTAAAAATATCGAAGACCTTTGTTTAAACATAATTATTCCAATACTCATTTTAATCTGACAGAGACATTTTCATATTTGCCAGAAACTGCCAACATTGTTAATTGAACCCTTCCCCAAAGTCTGAGAAGCAGACTCCTCTGTGCTACCTTTTAAGCCTATGAGTCAACAGGAGCT